>JARQAC010000030.1:3513107-3680523 GCA_036172945.1 Meloidogyne incognita | reverse complement strand
ATTGAATTAGAACCCGTGCCTTTGGATATAACTCGGAGGTATGAAAGCCTGAACCTATGGACGAATTGGGGAGTGACATATTTTGTCTGGGGGGGGTCTACTGGGGGTCATTTGGGGGGTCTACTGGGGGGTGTACTGGAGGATTGGGGGGTCTACTGGGAGATTTGGGGGTTGGGGGTCATTTGGGGGGTCTACTTGGGCGGGGGGTCTTTAATTGGGGGGATACTGGGGGTTACCCCACTTCTTGGGAACAACTGGGGGGTTGGGGGGTCTTTTGGGGGGTCTAGTTTCCCCTACTGTCTACACCTATTGAATAACAACCCGTGCCTTTGGATATAACTCGGAGGTATGAAAGCCTGAACCTATGGACGAATTGGGGAGTGACATATTTTGTCTGGGGGGTCTACTGGGGGTCATTTGGGGGGTCTACTGGGGGTGTACTGGAGAATTGGGGGGTCTACTGGGAGATTTGGGGGGTTGGGGGTCATTTGGGGGGTCTACTTGGGTGGGGGGTCTTTAATTGGGGGGATACTTGGGGGTTACCCCACTTCTTGGGAACAACTTGGGGGGTTGGGGGGTCATTTGGGGGGTCTAGTTTCCCCTACTGTCTACACCTATTGAATTAGAACCCGTGCCTTTGGATATAACTCGGAGGTATGAAAGCCTGAACCTATGGACGAATTGGGGAGTGACATATTTTGTCTGGGGGGGTCTACTGGGGGTCATTTGGGGGGTCTACTGGGGGGTCTACTGGGAGATTTGGGGGGGTTGGTCTACTGGGAGATTTGGGGGGGTTGGGGGGCCATTGGGGGGGCTACGGGGTGGGGGGGGTTTAATTGGGGGGATACTGGGGGTTACCCCACTTCTTGGGAACAACTGGGGGGGGGGTTTGGGGGTCATTTGGGGGGTCTAGTTTCCCCTACTGTCTACACCTATTGAATAACAACCCGTGCCTTTGGATATAACTCGGAGGTATGAAAGCCTGAACCTATGGACGAATTGGGGAGTGACATATTTTGTCTGGGGGGGGTCTACTGGGGGTCATTTGGGGGGTCTACTGGGGGTGTACTGGAGAATTGGGGGGTCTACTGGGAGATTTGGGGGGTTGGGGGGTCATTTGGGGGGTCTACTTGGGTGGGGGTCTTTAATTGGGGGGATACTGGGGGGTTACCCCACTTCTTGGGAACAACTGGGGGGGTTGGGGGGTCATTTGGGGGGTCTAGTTTCCCCTACTGTCTACACCTATTGAATTAGAACCCGTGCCTTTGGATATAACTCGGAGGTATGAAAGCCTGAACCTATGGACGAATGGGGGGGTGACATTTTTGGTCTGGGGGGGGTCTACTGGGGGTCATTTGGGGGTCTACTGGGGGGTGTACTGGAGAATTGGGGGGTCTACTGGGAGATTTGGGGGTTGGGGGGTCATTGGGGGGGCTACTTGGGTGGGGGGTCTTTCATTGGGGGGATACTGGGGGGTTACTCCCACTTCTTGGGAACAACTGGGGGGTTGGGGGGTCATTTGGGGGGTCTAGTTTCCCTACTGTCTACACCTATTGAATTAGAACCCGTGCCTTTGGATATAACTCGGAGGTATGAAAGCCTGAACCTATGGACGAATTGGGGAGTGACATATTTTGTCTGGGGGGTCTACTGGGGGTCATTTGGGGGTCTACTGGGGGTGTACTGGAGAATTGGGGGGTCTACTGGGAGATTTGGGGGGTTGGGGGTCATTTGGGGGTCTACTTGGGTGGGGGGTCTTTAATTGGGGGATACTGGGGGTTACCCCACTTCTTGGGAACAACTGGGGCGGTTGGGGGGGTCATTTGGGGGGTCTAGTTTCCCCTACTGTCTACACCTATTGAATAACAACCCGTGCCTTTGGATATAACTCGGAGGTATGAAAGCCTGAACCTATGGACGAATTGGGGAGTGACATATTTTGTCTGGGGGGGGGTCTACTGGGGTCATTTGGGGGGTCTACTGGGGGGTGTACTGGAGAATTGGGGGGTCTACTGGGAGATTTGGGGGGTTGGGGGTCATTTGGGGGGTCTACTTGGGTGGGGGTCTTTAATTGGGGGGATACTGGGGGGTTACCCCACTTCTTGGGAACAACTGGGGGGGTTGGGGGTCATTTGGGGGTCTAGTTTCCCCTACTGTCTACACCTATTGAATTAGAACCCGTGCCTTTGGATATAACTCGGAGGTCTGAAAGCCGGAGCCTATGGACGAAGTGGGGAGTGACATATTTTGTCTGGGGGTCTACTGGGGGTCATTTGGGGGGTCTACTGGGGGTGTACTGGAGAATTGGGGGTCTACTGGGAGATTTGGGGGGTTGGGGGGTCATTTGGGGGGTCTACTTGGGTGGGGGTCTTTAATTGGGGGATACTGGGGTTACCCCACTTCTTGGGAACAACTGGGGGGTTGGGGGGTCATTTGGGGGGTCTAGTTTCCCTACTGTCTACACCTATTGAATAACAACCCGTGCCTTTTGGATATAACTCGGAGGTATGAAAGCCTGAACCTATGGACGAATTGGGGAGTGACATATTTTGTCTGGGGGTCTACTGGGGGTCATTTGGGGGTCTACTGGGGGGTGTACTCGAGAATTGGGGGGTCTACTGGGAGATTTGGGGGGGTTGGGGGGTCATTTGGGGGGTCTACTTGGCTGGGGGGTCTTTACTTGGGGGGTTACTGGTCGTTCCCCCACTTCTTGGGAGCAACTGGGGGGGGTGGTTGGGGGGGCATGGGGGGGGTCTAGTTTCCCCTACTGTCTACACCTATTGAATAACAACCCGTGCCTTTGGATATAACTCGGAGGTATGAAAGCCTGAACCTATGGACGAATTGGGGAGTGACATATTTTGTCTGGGGGGGGTCTACTGGGGGTCATTTGGGGGGTCTACTGGGGGGTGTACTGGAGAATTGGGGGTCTACTGGGAGATTTGGGGGGTTGGGGGGTCATTTGGGGGGTCTACTTGGGTGGGGGTCTTTAATTGGGGGATACTGGGGGTTACCCCACTTCTTGGGAACAACTGGGGGTTGGGGGTCATTTGGTGGGTCTAGTTTCCCCTACTGTCTACACCTATTGAATTAGAACCCGTGCCTTTGGATATAACTCGGAGGTATGAAAGCCTGAACCTATGGACGAATTGGGGAGTGACATATTTTGTCTGGGGGGGTCACTGGGGGTCATTTGGGGGGTCTACTGGGGGGTGTACTGGAGAATTGGGGGTCTACTGGGAGATTTGGGGGGTTGGGGGGTCATTTGGGGGTCTACTTGGGTGGGGGGTCTTTAATTGGGGATACTGGGGGGTTACCCCACTTCTTGGGAACAACTGGGGGGTTGGGGGTCATTTGGGGGGTCTAGTTTCCCCTACTGTCTACACCTATTGAATAACAACCCGTGCCTTTGGATATAACTCGGAGGTATGAAAGCCTGAACCTATGGACGAATTGGGGAGTGACATATTTTGTCTGGGGGTCTACTGGGGGTCATTTGGGGGTCTACTGGGGGTGTACTGGAGAATTGGGGGGTCTACTGGGAGATTTGGGGGTTGGGGGGTCATTTGGGGGGTCTACTTGGGTGGGGGTCTTTAATTGGGGGATACTGGGGGTTACCCCACTTCTTGGGAACAACTGGGGGGGGGTTGGGGGGTCATTTGGGGGGTCTAGTTTCCCTACTGTCTACACCTATTGAATAACAACCCGTGCCTTTGGATATAACTCGGAGGTATGAAAGCCTGAACCTATGGACGAATTGGGGAGTGACATATTTTGTCTGGGGGGGGTCTACTGGGGGTCATTTGGGGGGTCTACTGGGGGGTGTACTGGAGAATTGGGGGGTCTACTGGGAGATGTGGGGTACGTTGGGGGGTAATTGGGGGGTCTACGTGGGGGGGGGGTCTTTAATGGGGGGGATACTGGGGGTTACCCCACTTCTTGGGAACAACTGGGGGGTTGGGGGTTCATTTGGGGGGTCTAGTTTCCCCTACTGTCTACACCTATTGAATTAGAACCCGTGCCTTTGGATATAACTCGGAGGTATGAAAGCCTGAACCTATGGACGAATTGGGGAGTGACATATTTTGTCTGGGGGTCTACTGGGGGTCATTTGGGGGGTCTACTGGGGGGTGTACTGGAGAATTGGGGGGTCTACTGGGAGATTTGGGGGGGTTGGGGGGTCATTTGGGGGGTCTACTTGGGTGGGGGTCTTTAATTGGGGGATACTGGGGGTTACCCCACTTCTTGGGAACAACTGGGGGGTGGTTGGGGGGCCATTTGGGGGGTCTAGTTTCCCCTACTGTCTACACCTATTGAATAACAACCCGTGCCTTTGGATATAACTCGGAGGTATGAAAGCCTGAACCTATGGACGAATTGGGGAGTGACATATTTTGTCTGGGGGGTCTACTGGGGGTCATTTGGGGGGTCTACTGGGGGGTGTACTGGAGAATTGGGGGTCTACTGGGAGATTTGGGGGGTTGGGGGGTCATTTGGGGGGTCTACTTGGGTGGGGGGTCTTTAATTGGGGGATACTGGGGGTTACCCCACTTCTTGGGAACAACTGGGGGTTGGGGGTCATTTGGGGGTCTAGTTTCCCTACTGTCTACACCTATTGAATAACAACCCGTGCCTTTGGATATAACTCGGAGGTATGAAAGCCTGAACCTATGGACGAATTGGGGAGTGACATATTTTGTCTGGGGGGTCTACTGGGGGTCATTTGGGGGGTCTACTGGGGGTGTACTGGAGAATTGGGGGGTCTACTGGGAGATTTGGGGGTTGGGGGGTAATTGGGGGGTCTACTTGGGTGGGGGGTCTTTAATTGGGGGGATACTGGGGGGTTACCCCACTTCTTGGGAACAACGGGGGGGGTTGGGGGGTCATTTGGGGGGTCTAGTTTCCCCTACTGTCTACACCTATTGAATAACAACCCGTGCCTTTGGATATAACTCGGAGGTATGAAAGCCTGAACCTATGGACGAATTGGGGAGTGACATATTTTGTCTGGGGGGGTCTACTGGGGGTCATTTGGGGGGTCTACTGGGGGGTGTACTGGAGAATTGGGGGGTCTACTGGGAGATTTGGGGGTTGGGGGTCATTTGGGGGGTCTACTTGGGTGGGGGTCTTTAATTGGGGGGATACTGGGGGTTACCCCACTTCTTGGGAACAACTGGGGGGGTTGGGGGGTCATTTGGGGGGTCTAGTTTCCCCTACTGTCTACACCTATTGAATAACAACCCGTGCCTTTGGATATAACTCGGAGGTATGAAAGCCTGAACCTATGGACGAATTGGGGAGTGACATATTTTGTCTGGGGGTCTACTGGGGGTCATTTGGGGGGTCTACTGGGGGTGTACTGGAGAATTGGGGGGTCTACTGGGAGATTTGGGGTAATTTGGGGGTCATTTGGGGGGTCTACTTGGGTGGGGGTCTTTAATTGGGGGGATACTGGGGGTTACCCCACTTCTTGGGAACAACTGGGGGGGGGGGGTTGGGGGTCATTTGGGGGGTCTAGTTTCCCCTACTGTCTACACCTATTGAATAACAACCCGTGCCTTTGGATATAACTCGGAGGTATGAAAGCCTGAACCTATGGACGAATTGGGGAGTGACATATTTTGTCTGGGGGGGGTCTACTGGGGGGCATTTGGGGGGTCTACTGGGGGGTGTACTGCAGAATGTGGGGGTCTACTGGGAGATTTGGGGGGTTGGGGGTCATTTGGGGGGTCTACTTGGTGGGGGGTCTTTAATTGGGGGATACTGGGGGTTACCCCACTTCTTGGGAACAACTGGGGGGTTTGGGGGGTTCATTTGGGGGGTCTAGTTTCCCCTACTGTCTACACCTATTGAATAACAACCCGTGCCTTTGGATATAACTCGGAGGTATGAAAGCCTGAACCTATGGACGAATTGGGGAGTGACATATTTTGTCTGGGGGGTCTACTGGGGGTCATTTGGGGGGTCTACTGGGGGGTGTACTGGAGAATTGGGGGTCTACTGGGAGATTTGGGGGGTTTGGGGGTCATTTGGGGGGTCTACTTGGGTGGGGGGTCTTTAATTGGGGGGATACTGGGGGTTACCCCACTTCTTGGGAACAACTGGGGGGTTGGGGGTCATTTGGGGGGTCTAGTTTCCCTACTGTCTACACCTATTGAATAACAACCCGTGCCTTTGGATATAACTCGGAGGTATGAAAGCCTGAACCTATGGACGAATTGGGGAGTGACATATTTTGTCTGGGGGGTCTACTGGGGGTCATTTGGGGGGTCTACTGGGGGGTGTACTGGAGAATTGGGGGGTCTACTGGGGAGATTGGGGGGGTTGGGGGGTCATTTGGGGGGTCTACTTGGGTGGGGGGTCTTTAATTGGGGGGATACTGGGGGGTTACCCCACTTCTTGGGAACAACTGGGGGGTTGGGGGTCATTTGGGGTCTAGTTTCCCTACTGTCTACACCTATTGAATAACAACCCGTGCCTTTGGATATAACTCGGAGGTATGAAAGCCTGAACCTATGGACGAATTGGGGAGTGACATATTTTGTCTGGGGGGTCTACTGGGGGTCATTTGGGGGGTCTACTGGGGGGTGTACTGGAGAATTGGGGGGTCTACTGGGAGATTTGGTGGGGGTTGGGGGGTCATTTGGGGGGTCTACTTGGGTGGGGGTCTTTAATTGGGGGGATACTGGGGGTTACCCCACTTCTTGGGAACAACTGGGGGGTTGGGGGGTCATTTGGGGGTCTAGTTTCCCCTACTGTCTACACCTATTGAATAACAACCCGTGCCTTTGGATATAACTCGGAGGTATGAAAGCCTGAACCTATGGACGAATTGGGGAGTGACATATTTTGTCTGGGGGGTCTACTGGGGGTCATTTGGGGGGTCTACTGGGGGTGTACTGGAGAATTGGGGGGTCTACTGGGAGATTTGGGGGGTTGGGGGTCATTTGGGGGGTCTACTTGGGTGGGGGTCTTTAATTGGGGGATACTGGGGGGTTACCCCACTTCTTGGGAACAACTGGGGGGGGGGGTTGGGGGGTCATTTGGGGGGTCTAGTTTCCCCTACTGTCTACACCTATTGAATAACAACCCGTGCCTTTGGATATAACTCGGAGGTATGAAAGCCTGAACCTATGGACGAATTGGGGAGTGACATATTTTGTCTGGGGGGTCTACTGGGGGTCATTTGGGGGGTCTACTGGGGGGTGTACTGGAGAATTGGGGGGTCTACTGGGAGATTTGGGGGGTTGGGGGGTCATTTGGGGGGTCTACTTGGGTGGGGGGTCTTTAATTGGGGGGATACTGGGGGTTACCCCACTTCTTGGGAACAACTGGGGGGTTGGGCGGCCAGGTGGGGGGTCTAGTTTCCCCTACTGTCTACACCTATTGAATAACAACCCGTGCCTTTGGATATAACTCGGAGGTATGAAAGCCTGAACCTATGGACGAATTGGGGAGTGACATATTTTGTCTGGGGGGGTCTACTGGGGGTCATTTGGGGGGTCTACTGGGGGGTGTACTGGAGAATTGGGGGGTCTACTGGGAGATTTGGGGGGTTGGGGGGTCATTTGGGGGGTCTACTTGGGTGGGGGGTCTTTAATTGGGGGGATACTGGGGGTTACCCCACTTCTTGGGAACAACTGGGGGGGGGGGGTTGGGGGGTCATTTGGGGGTCTAGTTTCCCCTACTGTCTACACCTATTGAATAACAACCCGTGCCTTTGGATATAACTCGGAGGTATGAAAGCCTGAACCTATGGACGAATTGGGGAGTGACATATTTTGTCTGGGGGTCTACTGGGGGTCATTTGGGGGGTCTACTGGGGGGTGTACTGGAGAATTGGGGGGTCTACTGGGAGATTTGGGGGGGTTGGGGGGTCATTTGGGGGGTCTACTTGGGTGGGGGGTCTTTAATTGGGGGGATACTGGGGGTTACCCCACTTCTTGGGAACAACTGGGGGGGGGTTGGGGGGTCATTTGGGGGGTCTAGTTGCCCTACTGTCTACACCTATTGAATAACAACCCGTGCCTTTGGATATAACTCGGAGGTATGAAAGCCTGAACCTATGGACGAATTGGGGAGTGACATATTTTGTCTGGGGGGGGTCTACTGGGGGTCATTTGGGGGGTCTACTGGGGGGTGTACTGGAGAATTGGGGGTCTACTGGGAGATTTGGTGGGGTTGGGGGGTCATTTGGGGGGTCTACTTGGGTGGGGGTCTTTAATTGGGGGATACTGGGGGTTACCCCACTTCTTGGGAACAACTGGGGGTGTGGGGGGTTATTTGGGGGGTCTAGTTTCCCCTACTGTCTACACCTATTGAATAACAACCCGTGCCTTTGGATATAACTCGGAGGTATGAAAGCCTGAACCTATGGACGAATTGGGGAGTGACATATTTTGTCTGGGGGGGGGGGGGGGGGTCATTGGGGGGGTCTACTGGGGGGTGTACTGGAGAATTGGGGGGTCTCCGGGGAGATTTGGGGGGGTGGGGGGGGCATTTGGGGGGTCTACTTGGGGGGGGGGGCTTTAATTGGGGGGATACTGGGGGTTACCCCACTTCTTGGGAACAACTGGGGGGGTTGGGGGTCATTTGGGGGGTCTAGTTTCACCTACTGTCTACACCTA
Organism: Meloidogyne incognita; assembly: GCA_036172945.1. Classification (NCBI taxonomy): domain Eukaryota; kingdom Metazoa; phylum Nematoda; class Chromadorea; order Rhabditida; family Meloidogynidae; genus Meloidogyne; species Meloidogyne incognita. Next base: position 3,671,896 of record JARQAC010000030.1, on the reverse strand, counting down.
TTGAATAACAACCCGTGCCTTTGGATATAACTCGGAGGTATGAAAGCCTGAACCTATGGACGAATTGGGGAGTGACATATTTTGTCTGGGGGGTCTACTGGGGGTCATTTGGGGGGTCTACTGGGGGGTCTACTGGAGAATTGGGGGGTCTACTGGGCGATTGGGGGTAATTTGGGGGGTCATTTGGGGGGTCTACTTGGGTGGGGGGTCTTTAATTGGGGGGATACTGGGGGTTACCCCACTTCTTGGGAACAACTGGGGGGGGGGCTGGGGGGTCATTTGGGGGGTCTAGTTTCCCCTACTGTCTACACCTATTGAATAACAACCCGTGCCTTTGGATATAACTCGGAGGTATGAAAGCCTGAACCTATGGACGAATTGGGGAGTGACATATTTTGTCTGGGGGGTCTACTGGGGGTCATTTGGGGGGTCTACTGGGGGGTGTACTGGAGAATTGGGGGTCTACTGGGAGATTTGGGGTAATTTGGGGGTCATTTGGGGGGTCTACTTGGGTGGGGGGTCTTTAATTGGGGGGATACTGGGGGTTACCCCACTTCTTGGGAACAACTGGGGGGGTTGGGGGGTCATTTGGGGGGTCTAGTTTCCCCTACTGTCTACACCTATTGAATAACAACCCGTGCCTTTGGATATAACTCGGAGGTATGAAAGCCTGAACCTATGGACGAATTGGGGAGTGACATATTTTGTCTGGGGGGTCTACTGGGGGTCATTTGGGGGGTCTACTGGGGGGTGTACTGGAGAATTGGGGGTCTACTGGGAGATTTGGGGGGTTGGGGGTCATTTGGGGGGTCTACTTGGGTGGGGGGTCTTTAATTGGGGGGATACTGGGGGGTTACCCCACTTCTTGGGAACAACTGGGGGGGGGGGTTGGGGGGTCATTTGGGGGGTCTAGTTTCCCCTACTGTCTACACCTATTGAATAACAACCCGTGCCTTTGGATATAACTCGGAGGTATGAAAGCCTGAACCTATGGACGAATTGGGGAGTGACATATTTTGTCTGGGGGGGGTCTACTGGGGGTCATTTGGGGGGTCTACTGGGGGGTATACTGGAGAATTGGGGGGTCTACTGGGAGATTTGGTGTAATTTGGGGGGGAATTGGGGGGTCTACTGGGGGGGGGTCTTTAATTGGGGGGATACTGGGGGATACCCCACTTCTTGGGAACAACTGGGGGGTTGGGGGTCATTTGGGGGGTCTAGTTTCCCCTACTGTCTACACCTATTGAATAACAACCCGTGCCTTTGGATATAACTCGGAGGTATGAAAGCCTGAACCTATGGACGAATTGGGGAGTGACATATTTTGTCTGGGGGGGTCTACTGGGGGTCATTTGGGGGGTCTACTGGGGGGTGTACTGGAGAATTGGGGGGTCTACTGGGAGATTTGGGGGGGTTGGGGGGTCATTTGGGGGGTCTACTTGAGCGGGGGGTCTTTAATTGGGGGATACTGGGGGGTTACCCCACTTCTTGGGAACAACTGGGGGGGGTTGGGGGGTCATTTGGGGGGTCTAGTTTCCCCTACTGTCTACACCTATTGAATAACAACCCGTGCCTTTGGATATAACTCGGAGGTATGAAAGCCTGAACCTATGGACGAATTGGGGAGTGACATATTTTGTCTGGGGGGTCTACTGGGGGTCATTTTGGGGGGTCTACTGGGGGTGTACTGGAGAATTGGGGGGTCTACTGGGAGATTTGGGGTAATTTGGGGGTCATTGGGGGGTCTACTTGGGTGGGGGGTCTTTAATTGGGGGGATACTGGGGGTTACCCCACTTCTTGGGAACAACTGGGGGGGGGGGGTTGGGGGGTCATTTGGGGGGTCTAGTTTCCCCTACTGTCTACACCTATTGAATAACAACCCGTGCCTTTGGATATAACTCGGAGGTATGAAAGCCTGAACCTATGGACGAATTGGGGAGTGACATATTTTGTCTGGGGGGGGTCTACTGGGGGTCATTTGGGGGGTCTACTGGGGGGTGTACTGGAGAATTGGGGGGTCTACTGGGAGATTTGGGGGGGTTGGGGGGTCATTGGGGGGTCTACTTGGGTGGGGGTCTTTAATTGGGGGGATACTGGGGGGTTACCCCACTTCTTGGGAACAACTGGGGGGGTTGGGGGGTCATTTGGGGGGTCTAGTTTCCCCTACTGTCTACACCTATTGAATAACAACCCGTGCCTTTGGATATAACTCGGAGGTATGAAAGCCTGAACCTATGGACGAATTGGGGAGTGACATATTTTGTCTGGGGGGGGGGTCATTGGGGGGGTCTACTGGGGGGTGTACTGGAGAATTGGGGGGTCTACTGGGAGATTTGGGGTAATTTGGGGGTAATTTGGGGGGTCTACTTGGGTGGGGGGTCTTTAATTGGGGGGATACTGGGGGTTACCCCACTTCTTGGGAACAACTGGGGGGTTGGGGGTCATTTGGGGGGTCTAGTTTCCCTACTGTCTACACCTATTGAATAACAACCCGTGCCTTTGGATATAACTCGGAGGTATGAAAGCCTGAACCTATGGACGAATTGGGGAGTGACATATTTTGTCTGGGGGGGGGGGGGGGGGGGTCATTTGGGGGGTCTACTGGGGGGTATACTGGAGAATTGGGGGGTCTACTGGGAGATTTGGTGTAATTTGGGGGGTAATTGGGGGGTCTACTGGGTGGGGGGTCTTTAATTGGGGGATACTGGGGGTTACCCCACTTCTTGGGAACAACTGGGGGGGGTTGGGGGGTCATTTGGGGGGTCTAGTTTCCCTACTGTCTACACCTATTGAATAACAACCCGTGCCTTTGGATATAACTCGGAGGTATGAAAGCCTGAACCTATGGACGAATTGGGGAGTGACATATTTTGTCTGGGGGGGTCTACTGGGGGTCATTTGGGGGGTCTACTGGGGGGTGTACTGGAGAATTGGGGGGTCTACTGGGAGATTTGGGGGGTTGGGGGGTCATTTGGGGGGTCTACTTGGGTGGGGGTCTTTAATTGGGGGGATACTGGGGGTTACCCCACTTCTTGGGAACAACTGGGGGGGGGGGGTTGGGGGGTCATTTGGGGGGTCTAGTTTCCCTACTGTCTACACCTATTGAATAACAACCCGTGCCTTTGGATATAACTCGGAGGTATGAAAGCCTGAACCTATGGACGAATTGGGGAGTGACATATTTTGTCTGGGGGGGGGGGGGTCATTTGGGGGGTCTACTGGGGGTGTACTGGAGAATTGGGGGGTCTACTGGGAGATTTGGGGTAATTTGGGGGTAATTTGGGGGGTCTACTTGGGTGGGGGGTCTTTAATTGGGGGATACTGGGGGTTACCCCACTTCTTGGGAACAACTGGGGGGGGGGGTTGGGGGTCATTTGGGGGGTCTAGTTTCCCCTACTGTCTACACCTATTGAATAACAACCCGTGCCTTTGGATATAACTCGGAGGTATGAAAGCCTGAACCTATGGACGAATTGGGGAGTGACATATTTTGTCTGGGGGGTCTACTGGGGGTCATTTGGGGGGTCTACTGGGGGGTGTACTGGAGAATTGGGGGTCTACTGGGAGATTTGGGGGGTTGGGGGGTCATTTGGGGGGTCTACTTGGGTGGGGGGTCTTTAATTGGGGGATACTGGGGGTTACCCCACTTCTTGGGAACAACTGGGGGGGGGGGGGGGTTGGGGGGGCATTTGGGGGGTCTAGTTTCCCCTACTGTCTACCCCTATTGAATAACAACCCGTGCCTTTGGATATAACTCGGGGGTAGGAAAGCCTGAACCTATGGACGAATGGGGGGGGGGCATATTTGGTGTGGGGGGTCTACTGGGGGTCATTTGGGGGGTCTACTGGGGGGTGTACTGGAGAATTGGGGGGTCTACTGGGAGATTTGGTGGGGTTGGGGGGTAATTGGGGGGTCTACTTGGGTGGGGGTCTTTAATTGGGGGATACTGGGGGTTACCCCACTTCTTGGGAACAACTGGGGGGGGGGGCGTGGGGGGTCATTTGGGGGGTCTAGTTTCCCCTACTGTCTACACCTATTGAATAACAACCCGTGCCTTTGGATATAACTCGGAGGTATGAAAGCCTGAACCTATGGACGAATTGGGGAGTGACATATTTTGTCTGGGGGGGGTCTACTGGGGGTCATTTGGGGGGTCTACTGGGGGGTGTACTGGAGAATTGGGGGGTCTACTGGGAGATTTGGGGGGGTTGGGGGGTCATTTGGGGGGGCTACTTGGGTGGGGGGGCTTTAATTGGGGGGATACTGGGGGATACCCCACTTCTTGGGAACAACTGGGGGGTGGTTGGGGGGTCATTTGGGGTGTCTAGTTTCCCTACTGTCTACACCTATTGAATAACAACCCGTGCCTTTGGATATAACTCGGAGGTATGAAAGCCTGAACCTATGGACGAATTGGGGAGTGACATATTTTGTCTGGGGGGGGTCTACTGGGGGTCATTTGGGGGGTCTACTGGGGGGTGTACTGGAGAATTGGGGGGTCTACTGGGAGATTTGGGGTAATTTGGGGGGTAATTGGGGGGTCTACTGGGTGGGGGTCTTTAATTGGGGGGATACTGGGGGGTTACCCCACTTCTTGGGAACAACTGGGGGGGGTGGGGGGTCATTTGGGGGGTCTAGTTTCCCCTACTGTCTACACCTATTGAATAACAACCCGTGCCTTTGGATATAACTCGGAGGTATGAAAGCCTGAACCTATGGACGAATTGGGGAGTGACATATTTTGTCTGGGGGGTCTACTGGGGGTCATTTGGGGGGTCTACTGGGGGTGTACTGGAGAATTGGGGGGTCTACTGGGAGATTTGGGGGGTTGGGGGGTCATTTGGGGGGTCTACTTGGGTGGGGGTCTTTAATTGGGGGATACTGGGGGTTACCCCACTTCTTGGGAACAACTGGGGGGGGGGGGGGTGTGATTTGGGGGGTCTAGTTTCCCCTACTGTCTACACCTATTGAATAACAACCCGTGCCTTTGGATATAACTCGGAGGTATGAAAGCCTGAACCTATGGACGAATTGGGGAGTGACATATTTTGTCTGGGGGGGGTCTACTGGGGGGCATTTGGGGGGTCTACTGGGGGGTATACTGGAGAATTGGGGGGTCTACTGGGAGATTTGGGGTAATTTGGGGGTCAATTGGGGGGTCTACTTGGGTGGGGGGTCTTTAATTGGGGGGATACTGGGGGTTACCCCACTTCTTGGGAACAACTGGGGGGGGGGGGTTGGGGGGTCATTTGGGGGTCTAGTTTCCCCTACTGTCTACACCTATTGAATAACAACCCGTGCCTTTGGATATAACTCGGAGGTATGAAAGCCTGAACCTATGGACGAATTGGGGAGTGACATATTTTGTCTGGGGGGTCTACTGGGGGTCATTTGGGGGGTCTACTGGGGGGTGTACTGGAGAATTGGGGGGTCTACTGGGAGATTTGGGGGGTTGGGGGGTCATTTGGGGGGTCTACTTGGGTGGGGGTCTTTAATTGGGGGGATACTGGGGGTTACCCCACTTCTTGGGAACAACTGGGGGGGGGTTGGGGGTCATTTGGGGGGTCTAGTTTCCCCTACTGTCTACACCTATTGAATAACAACCCGTGCCTTTGGATATAACTCGGAGGTATGAAAGCCTGAACCTATGGACGAATTGGGGAGTGACATATTTTGTCTGGGGGGGGGGGGGTCATTTGGGGGGTCTACTGGGGGGGATACTGGGGAATGGGGGGGGCTACTGGGAGATTTGGGGTAATTTGGGGGTCAATTGGGGGGTCTACTTGGGTGGGGGGTCTTTAATTGGGGGCTACTGGGGGGTTACCCCACTTCTTGGGAACAACTGGGGGGTTGGGGGTCATTTGGGGGGTCTAGTTTCCCCTACTGTCTACACCTATTGAATAACAACCCGTGCCTTTGGATATAACTCGGAGGTATGAAAGCCTGAACCTATGGACGAATTGGGGAGTGACATATTTTGTCTGGGGGGGGGGGGGTCATTTGGGGGGTCTACTGGGGGGTGTACTGGAGAATTGGGGGGTCTACTGGGAGATTTGGGGGGTTGGGGGGTAATTGGGGGGTCTACTTGGGTGGGGGGTCTTTAATTGGGGGGATACTGGGGGTTACCCCACTTCTTGGGAACAACTGGGGGGGTTGGGGGTCATTTGGGGGGTCTAGTTTCCCTACTGTCTACACCTATTGAATAACAACCCGTGCCTTTGGATATAACTCGGAGGTATGAAAGCCTGAACCTATGGACGAATTGGGGAGTGACATATTTTGTCTGGGGGGTCTACTGGGGGTCATTTGGGGGGTCTACTGGGGGGTGTACTGGAGAATTGGGGGGTCTACTGGGAGATTTGGGGGGGTTGGGGGTCATTTGGGGGTCTACTTGGGTGGGGGTCTTTAATTGGGGGGATACTGGGGGTTACCCCACTTCTTGGGAACAACTGGGGGGGGGGGGTTGGGGGTCATTTGGGGGGTCTAGTTTCCCTACTGTCTACACCTATTGAATAACAACCCGTGCCTTTGGATATAACTCGGAGGTATGAAAGCCTGAACCTATGGACGAATTGGGGAGTGACATATTTTGTCTGGGGGGGGTCTACTGGGGGTCATTTGGGGGGGGTACTGGGGGTGTACTGGAGAATTGGGGGGTCTACTGGGAGATTTGGGGGGTTGGGGGGTCATTTGGGGGGTCTACTTGGGTGGGGGGTCTTTAATTGGGGGATACTGGGGGTTACCCCACTTCTTGGGAACAACTGGGGGGGTTGGGGGGTCATTTGGGGGGTCTAGTTTCCCCTACTGTCTACACCTATTGAATAACAACCCGTGCCTTTGGATATAACTCGGAGGTATGAAAGCCTGAACCTATGGACGAATTGGGGAGTGACATATTTTGTCTGGGGGGGTCTACTGGGGGGCATTTGGGGGGTCCACTGGGGGGTGTACTGGAGAAATGGGGGGTCTACTGGGAGATTTGGGGGGTTGGGGGTCATTTGGGGGGTCTACTTGGGTGGGGGGTCTTTAATTGGGGGATACTGGGGGTTACCCCGCTTCTGGGGAACGACGGGGGGGGTGGGGGGGTCATTTGGGGGGTCTAGTTTCCCCTACTGTCTACACCTATTGAATAACAACCCGTGCCTTTGGATATAACTCGGAGGTATGAAAGCCTGAACCTATGGACGAATTGGGGAGTGACATATTTTGTCTGGGGGGGGGGGGGGGGGGGGGCCATTTGGGGGGTCTACTGGGGGGGGTACTGGAGAAGTGGGGGGTCTACTGGGAGATTTGGGGTAATTTGGGGGGTAATTGGGGGGTCTACTTGGGGTGGGGGTCTTTAATTGGGGGATACTGGGGGGTTACCCCACTTCTTGGGAACAACTGGGGGGGGGGTGGGGGGTCGTTTGGGGGGTCTAGTTTCCCCTACTGTCTACACCTATTGAATAACAACCCGTGCCTTTGGATATAACTCGGAGGTATGAAAGCCTGAACCTATGGACGAATTGGGGAGTGACATATTTTGTCTGGGGGGGTCTACTGGGGGTCATTTGGGGGGTCAACTGGGGGGTATACTGGAGCATGGGGGGGTCTACTGGGAGATTTGGGGGGGTTGGGGGTCATTTGGGGGGTCTACTTGGGTGGGGGGTCTTTAATTGGGGGATACTGGGGGTTACCCCACTTCTTGGGAACAACTGGGGGGGTTGGGGGGTCCTGTGGAGGGTCTAGTTTCCCTACTGTCTACACCTATTGAATAACAACCCGTGCCTTTGGATATAACTCGGAGGTATGAAAGCCTGAACCTATGGACGAATTGGGGAGCGACATATTTTGTCTGGGGGGGGTCTACTGGGGGTCAATTGGGGGGTCTACTGGGGGTGTACTGGAGAATTGGGGGGTCTACTGGGAGATTTGGGGTAATTTGGGGGTAATTGGGGGGTCTACTTGGGTGGGGGTCTTTAATTGGGGGATACTGGGGGTTACCCCACTTCTTGGGAACAACTGGGGGGTTGGGGGTCATTTGGGGGGTCTAGTTTCCCTACTGTCTACACCTATTGAATAACAACCCGTGCCTTTGGATATAACTCGGAGGTATGAAAGCCTGAACCTATGGACGAATTGGGGAGTGACATATTTTGTCTGGGGGGGTCTACTGGGGGTCATTTGGGGGGTCTACTGGGGGGTATACTGGAGAATTGGGGGGTCTACTGGGAGATTTGGGGTAATTTGGGGGGTCAATTGGGGGGTCTACTTGGGGTGGGGGTCTTTAATTGGGGGGATACTGGGGGTTACCCCACTTCTTGGGAACAACTGGGGGGGGGGGGTTGGGGGTCATTTGGGGGGTCTAGTTTCCCTACTGTCTACACCTATTGAATAACAACCCGTGCCTTTGGATATAACTCGGAGGTATGAAAGCCTGAACCTATGGACGAATTGGGGAGTGACATATTTTGTCTGGGGGGGGTCTACTGGGGGTCATTTGGGGGGTCTACTGGGGGGTGTACTGGAGAATTGGGGGGTCTACTGGGAGATTTGGGGGGGTTGGGGGGTCATTTGGGGGGTCTACTTGGGTGGGGGGTCTTTAATTGGGGGGATACTGGGGGGTTACCCCACTTCTTGGGAACAACGGGGGGGGGGGGGGGGGGGGGGGGGGGGGGCTAGTTTCCCCTACTGTCTACACCTATTGAATAACAACCCGTGCCTTTGGATATAACTCGGAGGTATGAAAGCCTGAACCTATGGACGAATTGGGGAGTGACATATTTTGTCTGGGGGGTCTACTGGGGGTCATTTGGGGGGTCTACTGGGGGGTGTACTGGAGAATTGGGGGGTCTACTGGGAGATTTGGGGTAATTTGGGGGGTCAATTGGGGGGTCTACTTGGGTGGGGGGTCTTTAATTGGGGGATACTGGGGGTTACCCCACTTCTTGGGAACAACTGGGGGGGTTGGGGGGTCATTTGGGGGGTCTAGTTTCCCCTACTGTCTACACCTATTGAATAACAACCCGTGCCTTTGGATATAACTCGGAGGTATGAAAGCCTGAACCTATGGACGAATTGGGGAGTGACATATTTTGTCTGGGGGGGTCTACTGGGGGTCATTTGGGGGGTCTACTGGGGGTGTACTGGAGAATTGGGGGGTCTACTGGGAGATTTGGGGGGGTTGGGGGTCATTTGGGGGTCTACTTGGGTGGGGGTCTTTAATTGGGGGGATACTGGGGGTTACCCCACTTCTTGGGAACAACTGGGGGGGTTGGGGGTCATTTGGGGGGTCTAGTTTCCCTACTGTCTACACCTATTGAATAACAACCCGTGCCTTTGGATATAACTCGGAGGTATGAAAGCCTGAACCTATGGACGAATTGGGGAGTGACATATTTTGTCTGGGGGGGGGGGGGGTCATTTGGGGGGTCTACTGGGGGGTATACTGGAGAATTGGGGGGTCTACTGGGAGATTTGGTGTAATTTGGGGGGTAATTTGGGGGTCTACTGGGTGGGGGGTCTTTAATTGGGGGGATACTGGGGGGTTACCCCACTTCTTGGGAACAACTGGGGGGGGGGGGGTTTGTGGGTCATTTGGGGGGTCTAGTTTCCCCTACTGTCTACACCTATTGAATAACAACCCGTGCCTTTGGATATAACTCGGAGGTATGAAAGCCTGAACCTATGGACGAATTGGGGAGTGACATATTTTGTCTGGGGGGGGTCTACTGGGGGTCATTTGGGGGGTCTACTGGGGGGTGTACTGGAGAATTGGGGGGTCTACTGGGAGATTTGGGGGGTTGGGGGGTCATTTGGGGGGTCTACTTGGGTGGGGGTCTTTAATTGGGGGATACTGGGGGTTACCCCACTTCTTGGGAACAACTGGGGGGGGGGGGGTTGGGGGGTCATTTGGGGGGTCTAGTTTCCCCTACTGTCTACACCTATTGAATAACAACCCGTGCCTTTGGATATAACTCGGAGGTATGAAAGCCTGAACCTATGGACGAATTGGGGAGTGACATATTTTGTCTGGGGTGGGTCTACTGGGGGTCATTTGGGGGGTCTACTGGGGGGTATACTGGAGAATTGGGGGGTCTACTGGGAGATTTGGTGTAATTTGGGGGGTATTTTGGGGGGGTCTACGGGGTGGGGGGTCTTTAATTGGGGGATACTGGGGGTTACCCCACTTCTTGGGAACAACTGAGGGGGGTTGGGGGTCATTTGGGGGGTCTAGTTTCCCTACTGTCTACACCTATTGAATAACAACCCGTGCCTTTGGATATAACTCGGAGGTATGAAAGCCTGAACCTATGGACGAATTGGGGAGTGACATATTTTGTCTGGGGGTCTACTGGGGGTCATTTGGGGGGTCTACTGGGGGGTGTACTGGAGAATTGGGGGTCTACTGGGAGATTTGGGGGGTTGGGGGGTCATTTGGGGGGTCTACTTGGGTGGGGGGTCTTTAATTGGGGGATACTGGGGGTTACCCCACTTCTTGGGAACAACTGGGGGGGTTGGGGGTCATTTGGGGGGTCTAGTTTCCCTACTGTCTACACCTATTGAATAACAACCCGTGCCTTTGGATATAACTCGGAGGTATGAAAGCCTGAACCTATGGACGAATTGGGGAGTGACATATTTTGTCTGGGGGGGGTCTACTGGGGGTCATTTGGGGGGTCTACTGGGGGGTATACTGGAGAATTGGGGGGTCTACTGGGAGATTTGGGGTAATTTGGGGGGTAATTGGGGGGTCTACTTGGGTGGGGGGTCTTTAATTGGGGGGATACTGGGGGGTTACCCCACTTCTTGGGAACAACTGGGGGGGTTGGGGGGTCATTTGGGGGGTCTAGTTTCCCCTACTGTCTACACCTATTGAATAACAACCCGTGCCTTTGGATATAACTCGGAGGTATGAAAGCCTGAACCTATGGACGAATTGGGGAGTGACATATTTTGTCTGGGGGGGGTCTACTGGGGGTCATTTGGGGGGTCTACTGGGGGGTGTACTGGAGAATTGGGGGGTCTACTGGGAGATTTGGGGGGGTTGGGGGGTCATTTGGGGGGTCTACTTGGGTGGGGGTCTTTAATTGGGGGATACTGGGGGTTACCCCACTTCTTGGGAACAACTGGGGGGGGTTGGGGGTCATTTGGGGGGTCTAGTTTCCCCTACTGTCTACACCTATTGAATAACAACCCGTGCCTTTGGATATAACTCGGAGGTATGAAAGCCTGAACCTATGGACGAATTGGGGAGTGACATATTTTGTCTGGGGGGGGGGGGGGGTCATTTGGGGGGTCTACTGGGGGTATACTGGAGAATTGGGGGGTCTACTGGGAGATTTGGTGTAATTTGGGGGGTAATTGGGGGGTCTACTTGGGTGGGGGGTCTTTAATTGGGGGATACTGGGGGTTACCCCACTTCTTGGGAACAACTGGGGGGGTTGGGGGTCATTTGGCGGGTCTAGTCTCCCCTACTGTCTACACCTATTGAATAACAACCCGTGCCTTTGGATATAACTCGGAGGTATGAAAGCCTGAACCTATGGACGAATTGGGGAGTGACATATTTTGTCTGGGGGGGGGGGGGGGTCCTTTGGGGGGTCTACTGGGGGTGTACTGGAGAATTGGGGGGTCTACTGGGAGATTTGGGGTAATTTGGGGGTCATTTGGGGGGTCTACTTGGGTGGGGGGTCTTTAATTGGGGGGATACTGGGGGTTACCCCACTTCTTGGGAACAACTGGGGGGGGTTGGGGGTCATTTGGGGGGTCTAGTTTCCCCTACTGTCTACACCTATTGAATAACAACCCGTGCCTTTGGATATAACTCGGAGGTATGAAAGCCTGAACCTATGGACGAATTGGGGAGGGACATATTTTGTCTGGGGGGGGGGGGGGGTCATTTGGGGGGTCTACTGGGGGGTATACTGGAGAATTGGGGGGTCTACTGGGAGATTTGGTGTAATTTGGGGGGTAATTGGGGGGTCTACGGGGGGGGGGGTCTTTAATTGGGGGGAGACTGGGGGATACCCCACTTCTTGGGAACAACTGGGTGGGGGTGGGGGGGCATTTGGGGGGTCTAGTTTCCCCTACTGTCTACACCTATTGAATAACAACCCGTGCCTTTGGATATAACTCGGAGGTATGAAAGCCTGAACCTATGGACGAATTGGGGAGTGACATATTTTGTCTGGGGGGGGTCTACGGGGGGTCAGTTGGGGGGTCTACTGGGGGTGTACTGGAGAATTGGGGGTCTACTGGGAGATTTGGGGGGGTTGGGGGTCATTTGGGGGTCTACTTGGGTGGGGGGTCTTTAATTGGGGGGATACTGGGGGTTACCCCACTTCTTGGGAACAACTGGGGGGTTGGGGGTCATTTGGGGGGTCTAGTTTCACCTACTGTCTACACCTATTGAATAACAACCCGTGCCTTTGGATATAACTCGGAGGTATGAAAGCCTGAACCTATGGACGAATTGGGGAGTGACATTTTTTGTCTGGGGGGGGGGTCATTTGTGGGGTCTACTGGGGGGTATACTGGAGAATTGGGGGGTCTACTGGGAGATTTGGTGTAATTTGGGGGGTAATTGGGGGGTCTACTGGGGGGGGGGTCTTTAATTGGGGGGATACTGGGGGGTTACCCCACTTCTTGGGAACAACTGAGGGGGGTTTGGGGGTCATTTGGGGGGTCTAGTTTCCCCTACTGTCTACACCTATTGAATAACAACCCGTGCCTTTGGATATAACTCGGAGGTATGAAAGCCTGAACCTATGGACGAATTGGGGAGTGACATATTTTGTCTGGGGGGGGTCTACTGGGGGTCATTTGGGGGGGCTACTGGGGGGGATACTGGAGAATTGGGGGGTCTACTGGGAGATTTGGGGGGATTGGGGGGTCGTTTGGGGGGTCTACTTGGGTGGGGGGTCTTTAATTGGGGGGATACTGGGGGATACCCCACTTCTTGGGAACAACTGGGGGGGTTGGGGGTCATTTGGGGGTCTAGTTTCCCCTACTGTCTACACCTATTGAATAACAACCCGTGCCTTTGGATATAACTCGGAGGTATGAAAGCCTGAACCTATGGACGAATTGGGGAGTGACATATTTTGTCTGGGGGGGGGGGGGGGTCATTTGGGGGGTCTACTGGGGGGTATACTGGGGAATTGGGGGTTCTACTGGGAGATTTGGTGTAATTTGGGGGGTAATTGGGGGGTCTACTTGGGTGGGGGGTCTTTAATTGGGGGGATACTGGGGGTTACCCCACTTCTTGGGAACAACTGGGGGGTTGGGGGTCATTTGGGGGGTCTAGTTTCCCTACTGTCTACACCTATTGAATAGCTACCCCTGCCTTTGGATATTGCTCGGAGGTATGCAAGCCTGAACCTATGGACGAATTGGGGAGTGACATATTTTGTCTGGGGGGGTCTACTGGGGGTCATTTGGGGGTCTACTGGGGGTGTACTGGAGAATTGGGGGGTCTACTGGGAGATTTGGGGGGGTTGGGGGGTCATTTGGGGGGTCTACTTGGGTGGGGGTCTTTAATTGGGGGGATACTGGGGGTTACCCCACTTCTTGGGAACAACTGGGGGGGGGTTGGGGGTCATTTGGGGGGTCTAGTTTCCCCTACTGTCTACACCTATTGAATAACAACCCGTGCCTTTGGATATAACTCGGAGGTATGAAAGCCTGAACCTATGGACGAATTGGGGAGTGACATATTTTGTCTGGGGGGGGGGGGGGGGGCATTTGGGGGGTCTACTGGGGGGTATACTGGGGAATGGGGGGGTCTACTGGGAGGTTTGGGGTAATTTGGGGGGTAATTGGGGGGTCTACGGGGTGGGGGGTCTTTAATTGGGGGGGTACTGGGGGTTACCCCACTTCTTGGGAACAACTGAGGGGGGTTGGGGCTCATTTGGGGGCTCTAGTTTCCCCTACTGTCTACACCTATTGAATAACAACCCGTGCCTTTGGATATAACTCGGAGGTATGAAAGCCTGAACCTATGGACGAATTGGGGAGTGACATATTTTGTCTGGGGGGGGTCTACTGGGGGTCATTTGGGGGGTCTACTGGGGGGTATACTGGAGAATTGGGGGGTCTACTGGGAGATTTGGTGTAATTTGGGGGGTAATTGGGGGGTCTACTGGGTGGGGGGTCTTTAATTGGGGGGATACGGGGGGGTTACCCCACTTCTTGGGCACAACTGGGGGGGTTGGGGGGTCATTTGGGGGGTCTAGTTTCCCCTACTGTCTACACCTATTGAATAACAACCCCTGCCTTTGGATATAACTCGGAGGTATGAAAGCCTGAACCTATGGACGAATTGGGGAGTGACATATTTTGTCTGGGGGGGGTCTACTGGGGGTCATTTGGGGGGTCTACTGGGGGTGTACTGGAGAATTGGGGGTCTACTGGGAGATTTGGGGGGTTGGGGGGTCATTTGGGGGGTCTACTTGGGTGGGGGTCTTTAATTGGGGGGATACTGGGGGTTACCCCACTTCTTGGGAACAACTGGGGGGGTTGGGGGTCATTTGGGGGGTCTAGTTTCCCTACTGTCTACACCTATTGAATAACAACCCGTGCCTTTGGATATAACTCGGAGGTATGAAAGCCTGAACCTATGGACGAATTGGGGAGTGACATATTTTGTCTGGGGGGGGGGGGGGTGGGGGGGGGGTCATTGGGGGGGTCTACTGGGGGGTGTACTGGAGAATGGGGGGGTCTACTGGGAGATTTGGTGTAATTTGGGGGGTAATTGGGGGGTCTACTGGGTGGGGGTCTTTAATTGGGGGGATACTGGGGGTTACCCCACTTCTTGGGAACAACTGGGGGGGGGGGGTTGGGGGTCATTTGGGGGGTCTAGTTTCCCTACTGTCTACACCTATTGAATAACAACCCGTGCCTTTGGATATAACTCGGAGGTATGAAAGCCTGAACCTATGGACGGATTGGGGCGTGACATATTTTGTCTGGGGGGGGGGGGGGGGGTCATTTGGGGGGTCTACTGGGGGGTATACGGGGGAATTGGGGGGGCTACTGGGAGATTTGGTGTAATTTGGGGGGTAATTGGGGGGTCTACTGGGTGGGGGTCTTTAATTGGGGGATACTGGGGGTTACCCCACTTCTTGGGAACAACTGGGGGGGGGGTTGGGGGGTCATTTGGGGGGTCTAGTTTCCCCTACTGTCTACACCTATTGAATAACAACCCCTGCCTTTGGATATAACTCGGAGGTATGAAAGCCTGAACCTATGGACGAATTGGGGAGTGACATATTTTGTCTGGGGGGTCTACTGGGGGTCATTTGGGGGGTCTACTGGGGGTGTACTGGAGAATTGGGGGGTCTACTGGGAGATTTGGGGGGTTGGGGGGTCATTTGGGGGGTCTACTTGGGTGGGGGTCTTTAATTGGGGGGATACTGGGGGTTACCCCACTTCTTGGGAACAACTGGGGGGTTGGGGGTCATTTGGGGGTCTAGTTTTCCCCTACTGTCTACCCCTATTGAATAACAACCCGTGCCTTTGGATATAACTCGGAGGTATGAAAGCCTGAACCTATGGACGAATTGGGGAGTGACATATTTTGTCTGGGGGGGGGGGGGGTCATTTGGGGGGTCTACTGGGGGGTATACTGGAGAATTGGGGGGTCTACTGGGAGATTTGGTGTAATTTGGGGGGTAATTGGGGGGGCTACTGGGTGGGGGGTCTTTAATTGGGGGGATACTGGGGGGTTACCCCACTTCTTGGGAACAACTGGGGGGGTTGGGGGGTCATTTGGGGGGTCTAGTTTCCCCTACTGTCTACACCTATTGAATAACAACCCCTGCCTTTGGATATAACTCGGAGGTATGAAAGCCTGAACCTATGGACGAATTGGGGAGTGACATATTTTGTCTGGGGGGGTCTACTGGGGGTCATTTGGGGGGTCTACTGGGGGTGTACTGGAGAATTGGGGGGTCTACTGGGAGATTTGGGGGGGTTGGGGGGTCATTTGGGGGGTCTACTTGGGCGGGGGGTCTTTACCTGGGGGGTTACTGGGGGTTACCCCACTTCTTGGGAACAACTGAGGGGGGTTGGGGGTCATTTGGGGGGTCTAGTTTCCCCTACTGTCTACACCTATTGAATAACAACCCCTGCCTTTGGATATAACTCGGAGGTATGAAAGCCTGAACCTATGGACGAATTGGGGAGTGACATATTTTGTCTGGGGGGGGTCTACTGGGGGTCATTTGGGGGGTCTACTGGGGGGTGTACTGGAGAATTGGGGGGTCTACTGGGAGATTTGGGGGGGTTGGGGGGTCATTTGGGGGGTCTACTTGGGTGGGGGTCTTTAATTGGGGGATACTGGGGGTTACCCCACTTCTTGGGAACAACTGGGGGGGTTTGGGGGTCATTTGGGGGGTCTAGTTTCCCCTACTGTCTACACCTATTGAATAACAACCCGTGCCTTTGGATATAACTCGGAGGTATGAAAGCCTGAACCTATGGACGAATTGGGGAGTGACATATTTTGTCTGGGGGGGGGGGGTGGGGGTCATTTGGGGGGGCTACTGGGGGGTATACTGGAGAATTGGGGGGTCTACTGGGAGATTTGGTGTAATTTGGGGGGTAATTGGGGGGTCTACTGGGTGTGGGGTCTTTAATTGGGGGATACTGGGGGTTACCCCACTTCTTGGGAACAACTGGGGGGTTGGGGGTCATTTGGGGGGTCTAGTTTCCCCTACTGTCTACACCTATTGAATAACAACCCCTGCCTTTGGATATAACTCGGAGGTATGAAAGCCTGAACCTATGGACGAATTGGGGAGTGACATATTTTGTCTGGGGGGGTCTACTGGGGGTCATTTGGGGGGTCTACTGGGGGGTGTACTGGAGAATTGGGGGGTCTACTGGGAGATTTGGGGGGGTTGGGGGGTCATTTGGGGGGTCTAGTTGGGTGGGGGGTCTTTAATTGGGGGGATACTGGGGGATACCCCACTTCTTGGGAACAACTGGGGGGTTGGGGGTCATTTGGGGGGTCTAGTTTCCCCTACTGTCTACACCTATTGAATAACAACCCGTGCCTTTGGATATAACTCGGAGGTATGAAAGCCTGAACCTATGGACGAATTGGGGAGTGACATATTTTGTCTGGGGGGGGGGGGGGGTCATTTGGGGGGTCTACTGGGGGGTATACTGGAGAATTGGGGGGTCTACTGGGAGATTTGGTGTAATTTGGGGGGTAATTGGGGGGTCTACTGGGTGGGGGGTCTTTAATTGGGGGGATACTGGGGGGTTACCCCACTTCTTGGGAACAACTGAGGGGGGTTGGGGGGTCATTTGGGGGGTCTAGTTTCCCCTACTGTCTACACCTATTGAATAACAACCCCTGCCTTTGGATATAACTCGGAGGTATGAAAGCCTGAACCTATGGACGAATTGGGGAGTGACATATTTTGTCTGGGGGGGGTCTACTGGGGGTCATTTGGGGGGTCTACTGGGGGGTGTACTGGAGAATTGGGGGGTCTACTGGGAGATTTGGGGGGGTTGGGGGGTCATTTGGGGGGTCTACTTGGGTGGGGGGTCTTTAATTGGGGGGATACTGGGGGGTTACCCCACTTCTTGGGAACAACTGGGGGGGTTGGGGGGTCATTTGGGGGGTCTAGTTTCCCCTACTGTCTACACCTATTGAATAACAACCCGTGCCTTTGGATATAACTCGGAGGTATGAAAGCCTGAACCTATGGACGAATTGGGGAGTGACATATTTTGTCTGGGGGGGGGGGGGGGGGTCATTTGGGGGGTCTACTGGGGGGTATACTGGAGATTTGGGGGGTCTACTGGGAGATTTGGTGTAATTTGGGGGGTAATTGGGGGTCTACTGGGTGGGGGGTCTTTAATTGGGGGGATACTGGGGGTTACCCCACTTCTTGGGAACAACTGAGGGGGGGTTGGGGGTCATTTGGGGGTCTAGTTTCCCCCACTGTCTACCCCTCTTGAATAACACCCCGTGCCTTTGGATCTAACTCGGAGGGATGAAAGCCTGAACCTATGGTCGAGTGGGGGAGTGACGTGTTTTGGCTGGGGGGGGTCTACTGGTGGTCATTTGGGGGGTCTACTGGGGGGTGTACTGGAGAATTGGGGGGTCTACTGGGAGATTTGGGGGGTTGGGGGGTCATTTGGGGGGTCTACTTGGGTGGGGGTCTTTAATTGGGGGGATACTGGGGGTTACCCCACTTCTTGGGAACAACTGGGGGGGGTTGGGGGTCATTTGGGGGTCTAGTTTCCCCTACTGTCTACACCTATTGAATAACAACCCGTGCCTTTGGATATAACTCGGAGGTATGAAAGCCTGAACCTATGGACGAATTGGGGAGTGACATATTTTGTCTGGGGGGGGGGGGTCATTTGGGGGGTCTACTGGGGGGTATACTGGAGAATTGGGGGGTCTACTGGGAGATTTGGTGTAATTTGGGGGGTAATTGGGGGGTCTACTGGGTGGGGGTCTTTAATTGGGGGGATACTGGGGGTTACCCCACTTCTTGGGAACAACTGAGGGGGTTGGGGGTCATTTGGGGGTCTAGTTTCCCCTACTGTCTACACCTATTGAATAACAACCCCTGCCTTTGGATATAACTCGGAGGTATGAAAGCCTGAACCTATGGACGAATTGGGGAGTGACATATTTTGTCTGGGGGGGGTCTACTGGGGGTCATTTGGGGGGTCTACTGGGGGTGTACTGGAGAATTGGGGGGTCTACTGGGAGATTTGGGGGGTTGGGGGGCCATTGGGGGGGTCTACTTGGGTGTGGGGTCTTTAATTGGGGGGATACTGGGGGTTACCCCACTTCTTGGGAACAACTGGGGGGTTGGGGGTCATTTGGGGGGTCTAGTTTCCCCTACTGTCTACACCTATTGAATAACAACCCGTGCCTTTGGATATAACTCGGAGGTATGAAAGCCTGAACCTATGGACGAATTGGGGAGTGACCTATTTTGTCTGGGGGGGGGGGGGGGGGGGGTCATGTGGGGGGTCTACTGGGGGGTATACTGGACACCTGGGGGGTCTACTGGGAGATTTGGTGTAATTTGGGGGTAATTGGGGGGTCTACTGGGTGGGGGTCTTTAATTGGGGGGATACTGGGGGGTTACCCCACTTCTTGGGAACAACTGAGGGGGTTGGGGGTCATTTGGGGGCTCTAGTTTCCCCTACTGTCTACACCTATTGAATAACAACCCCTGCCTTTGGATATAACTCGGAGGTATGAAAGCCTGAACCTATGGACGAATTGGGGAGTGACATATTTTGTCTGGGGGGGTCTACTGGGGGTCATTTGGGGGGTCTACTGGGGGGTGTACTGGAGAATTGGGGGGTCTACTGGGAGATTTGGGGGGTTGGGGGTCATTTGGGGGGTCTACTTGGGTGGGGGTCTTTAATTGGGGGATACTGGGGGTTACCCCACTTCTTGGGAACAACTGGGGGGTTGGGGGGTCATTTGGGGGGTCTAGTTTCCCCTACTGTCTACACCTATTGAATAACAACCCGTGCCTTTGGATATAACTCGGAGGTATGAAAGCCTGAACCTATGGACGAATTGGGGAGTGACATATTTTGTCTGGGGGGGGGGGGGGGGTCATTTGGGGGGTCTACTGGGGGGTATACTGGAGAATTGGGGTGTCTACTGGGAGATTTGGTGTAATTTGGGGGGTAATTGGGGGGTCTACTGGGTGGGGGTCTTTAATTGGGGGGATACTGGGGGTTACCCCACTTCTTGGGAACAACTGAGGGGGTTGGGGGTCATTTGGGGGGTCTAGTTTCCCCTACTGTCTACACCTATTGAATAACAACCCGTGCCTTTGGATATAACTCGGAGGTATGAAAGCCTGAACCTATGGACGAATTGGGGAGTGACATATTTTGTCTGGGGGGGGGGGGGGGGGTCATTTGGGGGGTCTACTGGGGGGTATACTGGAGAATTGGGGGGTCTACTGGGAGATTTGGTGTAATTTGGGGGGTAATTGGGGGGTCTACTGGGTGGGGGTCTTTAATTGGGGGGATACTGGGGGTTACCCCACTTCTTGGGAACAACTGAGGGGGTTGGGGGTCATTTGGGGGGTCTAGTTTCCCCTACTCTCTACACCCATAGAATAACAACCCCTGCCTTTGTATATAACTCGGAGGTATGAAAGCCTCAACCTATGGACGAATTGGGGAGTGACATAGTTTGTCTGGGGGGGGTCTACTGGGGGTCATTGGGGGGGCCTACTCGGGGGTGTACTGGAGAATTGGGGGGTCTACTGGGAGATTTGGGGGGGTTGGGGGGCCATCTGGGGGGGGTACGGGGGTGGGGGGTCTTTAATTGGGGGGATACTGGGGGTTACCCCACTTCTTGGGAACAACTGGGGGGGTTGGGGGTCATTTGGGGGTCTAGTTTCCCCTACTGTCTACACCTATTGAATAACAACCCGTGCCTTTGGATATAACTCGGAGGTATGAAAGCCTGAACCTATGGACGAATTGGGGAGTGACATATTTTGTCTGGGACGAATTGGGGGTCATTTGGGGGGTCTACTGGGGGGTATACTGGAGAATTGGGGGGTCTACTGGGAGATTTGGTGTAATTTGGGGGGTAATTGGGGGGTCTACTGGGTGGGGGGTCTTTAATTGGGGGGATACTGGGGGGTTACCCCACTTCTTGGGAACAACTGGGGGGTCATTTGGGGGGTCTAGTTTCCCCTACTGTCTACACCTATTGAATAACAACCCCTGCCTTTGGATATAACTCGGAGGTATGAAAGCCTGAACCTATGGACGAATTGGGGAGTGACATATTTTGTCTGGGGGGTCTACTGGGGGTCATTTGGGGGGTCTACTGGGGGGTGTACTGGAGAATTGGGGGGTCTACTGGGAGATTTGGGGGGTTGGGGGGTCATTTGGGGGGTCTACTTGGGTGGGGGGTCTTTAATTGGGGGGATACTGGGGGTTACCCCACTTCTTGGGAACAACTGGGGGGTTGGGGGTCATTTGGGGGGTCTAGTTTCCCTACCGTCCACACCTATTGAATAACAACCCGTGCCTTTGGATATAACTCGGAGGTATGAAAGCCTGAACCTATGGACGAATTGGGGAGTGACATATTTTGTCTGGGGGGGGGGGGGGGGGGGGGGCCGTTGGGGGGTCTACGGGGGGGGATACTGGGGAGTGGGGGGGGCTCCGGGGGGATTTGGTGTAATTTGGGGGGGAATTGGGGGGGCTACTGGGTGGGGGGTCTTTAATTGGGGGGATACTGGGGGGTTACCCCACTTCTTGGGAACAACTGGGGGGTCATTTGGGGGGTCTAGTTTCCCCTACTGTCTACACCTATTGAATAACAACCCGTGCCTTTGGATATAACTCGGAGGTATGAAAGCCTGAACCTATGGACGAATTGGGGAGTGACATATTTTGTCTGGGGGGGGGTCATTTGGGGGGTCTACTGGGGGGTATACTGGAGAATTGGGGGTCTACTGGGAGATTTGGTGTAATTTGGGGGGTAATTGGGGGGTCTACTGGGTGGGGGGTCTTTAATTGGGGGGATACTGGGGGTTACCCCACTTCTTGGGAACAACTGAGGGGGGTTGGGGGTCATTTGGGGGGTCTAGTTTCCCCTACTGTCTACACCTATTGAATAACAACCCCTGCCTTTGGATATAACTCGGAGGTATGAAAGCCTGAACCTATGGACGAATTGGGGAGTGACATATTTTGTCTGGGGGGTCTACTGGGGGTCATTTGGGGGTCTACTGGGGGGTGTACTGGAGAATTGGGGGGTCTACTGGGAGATTTGGGGGGTTGGGGGGTCATTTGGGGGTCTACTTGGGTGGGGGTCTTTAATTGGGGGGATACTGGGGGGTTACCCCACTTCTTGGGAACAACTGGGGGGGTTGGGGGGTCATTTGGGGGGTCTAGTTTCCCCTACTGTCTACACCTATTGAATAACAACCCGTGCCTTTGGATATAACTCGGAGGTATGAAAGCCTGAACCTATGGACGAATTGGGGAGTGACATATTTTGTCTGGGGGGGGGGTCATTTGGGGGGTCTACTGGGGGGTATACTGGAGAATTGGGGGGTCTACTGGGAGATTTGGTGTAATTTGGGGGGTAATTGGGGGGTCTACTGGGTGGGGGGTCTTTAATTGGGGGGATACTGGGGGGTTACCCCACTTCTTGGGAACAACTGAGGGGGGTTGGGGGGTCATTTGGGGGGTCTAGTTTCCCCTACTGTCTACACCTATTGAATAACAACCCCTGCCTTTGGATATAACTCGGAGGTATGAAAGCCTGAACCTAGAAGAGTT
This sequence comes from Meloidogyne incognita, assembly GCA_036172945.1. Lineage (NCBI taxonomy): Eukaryota > Metazoa > Nematoda > Chromadorea > Rhabditida > Meloidogynidae > Meloidogyne > Meloidogyne incognita. Next base: position 3,649,602 of record JARQAC010000030.1, on the reverse strand, counting down.
TTTGCAATTCGATCTTGGCGGTATTAAATGTATATACCTTGTGGAATCTATCCGGGTGTTTCATTATAGAGGTCGTCAAGTTGGATCCGTTTTAGTGGAGTTTAGGAGTGTCTGAAGCTCTAGGAGCTTGGAAGAGTTGGGTAGTGGGTAAACCCGGGGAGGGAGGCCCAAACCCATTTTAACCAACAAAAAAATTATGTGATAAAAAATACCACTTGTAAAGAAAAGGCCTTTTTGCTTTCTTCTAAACGAATCCGCAAAAATCCTTTTTTTACAAGTGGCTTAATTGTGCTTTTCCGTTTTGGCATCAAAGAATTCTGCTGTTTTGATAACATTTTGTGCGAAAAAAAATAAAACTAAAAAAATCGACGCAAACGGAAAAGCACTAAAAAAATAAAAACATCATTCAAATATCTTTTAGACCTTTAAATGCGGCAGTAGCATCTTTGCCACATTTTTTAGCTTCTCTCGTCTTTGTAATTCATCCATCAATTTGTTGCAGTCCAATGCTCATAGAACACTTCTCGCAATAACATTTTGTCTTGCTGTAGCTGTTGAAGTTCCAGAGCCATCAGATAACATCCACTAGCCCCATTCGTTCGACGAACATAGTGGTGATTTGTTGCAGTCCAATGCTCATTAGTTGTCTGAAGGTTTGTTGTAGAATAACATAATTCCCACGTGGAACTTGCTAAAATTTATTAATTAATAGAATTCACCAAAAAATAAAACATACACTGAAAACTAAATCCTTTGTTTGGGTACTTTTGAGTCGATCCATCTGCTTTCGAAATTGAGAATAGCGCACATTGAAGGAACATACTTAAATATAAGGAATTGAATTAGGTGCATAAAAAATTAAAAAAAACCTCCAGTTTTATGAATATCTGAGTTTGTGAGTCAGCCTGACGAGCTGTTGTTGGTTCAATCGAAATTGTAGCTGAAGTATTGCTGCCCTCAACACTATTTGCCGTTTCCGCAGTTGTCGATGATGTTGTTGCAGGAGCACCAATAGTCACTGTTGCAGTATCGTTCGAATCTCCTTCACCATCTAGCGGATTTACATCAGAACCACCGTGCACTTCAGCTTCGCCATCATCATCGTCGTCGTCATGTCGTGGATGTCAAAATATGACTCAACTTCATCATCGTCGTCATCATCATCAATGTCATCGTGATCACTTCCATACGCATCTTCCTAACAATAAAAAATATTTTTAAAAAATTTCCCGACTAAACAAACCCCTTCATTTTCATCCAAACTCTCATCTAAACCAGTAGCATTTTCTTGACGACGTCGACTTTGTTCAGAGATTGTTCTTTCACGAGCACTAAATGAAGTATTGCTGTTCTCACGATTGCTGGCGCATCCAAATCCTCTTCATCGTCATCATCTTCATCTAATTTAAGAAAAAATTAAAATGATAAACTGCTAAAAAATATATATACTTGACATATCATCATCGCTAGCACGCTCCAATGCCATGTCAGTCGCTTGACTAGTATCACCTCGTCGTAAATCAGCCAACTGTATAATACGTGCATTGTTTGCTACACCAGCAGACGTTTCATTTTAATCACCTCCTTGCATTGAGATCCGAATTAGTGAAGACAAATCTTGCTCGTTGTTCAAGTGTTGTTGTAAAACTTCCAAAACATCTTCATTTGAGACAATGCTGGCTGAAGGTTTAACGATTCCAAGACGAATCGGAGAAATTAACGCGTCAGTGATTCCAATCAATTCCAGCAACGAATAACCAATTAATGCCTAAAAATTACTATTTAAAAGAAAAAAAACAGTTTAAAATTACCTGAAACACTCGTCGACATTTTGCTACAAAAGCAATAACTTTATGCTTCTTCTGATCCTTTTTCTCGAGTTATGAATTGAGAGAAAGAGCGGCAGGTAGACTAGCACGAACTAATGAAAGTACACCAGAGATAGCAGCAGCTCGGTAATTGTTTAAAGAATCACGAATTGCAGCAACAGCAGAAGTAGATGTGCCAGGTTGTGCAGCATTTGACTGATTAGAAAGTGGATAAATTAGCCTGGGAGCATCGGGTGCTGGGATTGCTTTATTAATATCATCAAAAATTGTTGCTAAGTGTTAAAAATTGAAAAAAAAATAAAAAAATTCAAACCAAGTAAAGTTCCATTTGCCTCTGGTGAAAGCAAAATGACCATAACAAAAACGAATAACTGAACGGACAAATCTTTGAATTAAAAAATGGACTTCTTCATCCCATTTCTTTTGTTGTTTGTTGGCTTGGCGCACAAGTAAATTAAGGAGAGTGTCAAGGCTCGATTCTTCACACCAGGCAAGTAAAGTTAAAACAAATTTGTCCAAATGTGTTGAACTATTATGTTCGAGCAAATGAAAAACATTTTCTAAAATTGGTTGATCATCTTCAGTTTTGGAATTAATGAGTATTCGGCTTTTTGATACCAACATCAAGCAAACTTTTTACAACATCCCAATTTCCTATTGCCAAATCGAGTGCTAAAAATTAATAATATTAAAATTTGAACAAATTAAATTAAAAAAACCTTTTCTTGCAAATTTTGGTGGTTCAAGATCATGTTCAGGTATAGGAACGCCATATGCTGTAGTTGTGGTAGTAGGTCCAGGGCGCTTACTCCGTTTCGTATAGCCTTCTTGTTCTATCAACTATTCAAATAATAAACATTTTAAATAACCAAAAAATTATTAAAAATCTGACGACCAACAGTGCGAGCCAAAAAGAGTAAAATGTGCTCCCCTTTAGAATTAAGGCCATCAAACAATGCAGGACATTGCAACATTCCTAATAAATTTAAATATTAATAATCTTAAAAAATTAAAAAAACCAGAAAGCAATTGTTCCCGCTTTGTATTATTTCCAGTGACCAACGCTTTACATTCGCATTTCTCCCAGCAGTCACAATAAGCGGTTGGAGATGTTTTCTTAAGTCTAAAAATAAAGTTTTAAATGACATACATTATTTCGGAAAAAAATAAAATTACTCACTTGCAGTCATGATTTCTATGACAAAGGAGGGCTAAAAGCAATCATTTAATTAAAAATAAAAGGAGGAAATATTACCGCATTCAGTACAACAACAAAGAGTCCCTACAAGTCCACATGTTTTGCATTCATAAATTTTTTGAGGCGTATGCTCTTCGCCTGTCCAAGTATAACCTTTAAATTATATGAAAAATAGAAAATAATTTAAAAAATATACTGCATGTATCTTTAGCACAAAGAATAAAAAGTGAAGAATCTTCATTTGTATCGTCAGCTCCAACGCTTGGCATTAATATATCAACAACATCTAGAAAATTTGTAAAATCACATAAAACTAGAAAAAATAACCTTGACTCCAGTCTTTAACATCAATTGCAGTTTGACACATCAATTGGGCAGCTGAATATGCACGCTGATATATCGCGGTCTCAAATGGACTATGCCCATTAATGTCACGTTGTCGCATTAAATCAATAGAATATTCACGTACCACGGAGTTTTTGCATAATTCACGGATTATTTCAATTGACTTGGCTTAAATTATATTTATGAAGACAAAAAATAATCTAATTTGAGAACCTTGTCTTTCCTTGGCAGCTAAAGGAATCCTTTTATTGATAAGATCGGATGAGACAGCACTTTCCGGTTCATCTTTGCCTGTTTCAGGGGAAAAGAGTTGCTGCTGTTGATGTGCTTTTGCTCGAGTTGTTGGAGCTAAACTTATCATTTCTTGTCATTTGCGTTCATAACTAAAAAATAATTAATGAAGATACAGAAACAAAAAAAACCAAAGAAACCGTGTCTTAACAGCTTCCGCCTCAACAGTGTCAGTTTTTGCGAGGCTGTTGATAAACGTGAATCAGTAGCATCAACATCAGCATGGTCAGCATTTGTTCTGCTATAAGCATTTTGCACGGCAACATGAAAAATATTTCGATTTCCTTCGATTTGTTCACAAACGATAGCAGGTTGACTTTCAATTGGAGCATTTAAAAGGTTCTTAAGAATAGCAATAACGACGTCCAATTGACTAAAATTTAAAAAAATCAGCATAAAAGAAGAAAAAATATAAACCAAAAAAGAATGGCCTGCATAAGCGAACCAAAATCAGGAAGTGTACATTCAGGGCTCGGAGAAACTAAAGCAACCATCAGTAGAATACGATTGGCGTTTTTATTCAAGCTGTTGTTCTTCTTGTCAACGCTAATTTGTTCTGAAAAAAATAAAATAACCCAAAATTCAGCCTTTTATTCAAATTACCTGAGCATATACTAGCACTCTTAATTTCACCAGATGATGCAAAATATCTTATACCCATTCCATATTGAAGAATTCGGTCTAAACCAGTATAAGATAATTGTTTGTATCCACCAGATATGTTCCGTAAAAGTGGTTGAAAGCCTCCACCAAAGCCATCATTCAACAGTAAAATTGCTTCCTTAAAATAAAGCATGATAAAACTTTTAAAAATCTCAAAACTTACATCCCCAAAATTTTGAACTGTAGTCATACATTCATAAGAATCATCTTTTTTATTTTGTGTTAAAGCTCCAAGATTGACTGGTATAGGATGATCGCTTAAAAGTTTACCAACACAACTAATCCGAAGCAAATGAACTCGTGATTGTTTTTCACATAAAACACAAAATCCTACAAAAATTTTTTTAATTAAAATTTTTTAATTTTTATTAAAAACCTGTCAAATCAACTGCAACAGATAAAACTTGTTTAATAGAGGAAGGTAGAGACGACAAGTCTCATTCAAAGTCCAGGCATCCTCGTACAAAATACCAATCTGAAAGATCAGTTAAATCAAAAAACAGCATAGAAAAACCATTGGAATTCCTTGACTGAAGTTGATAGCAATTGAACCAAAAGAATAAATTAGAGTAGATTTTGTGCGCACTTTAAAAAAGAAAGATAAAATTAAACAAAAACAAATTAAATAGAAACCTCGCTTCCAATAACAATCTCTGAACCACACGATTCAAAAGTGACTTGTTTTTTGCGGGCGCGTATTTTTTCCCAAATCTTCCTGCGCTCATTAAATGGGTAAATTCCTCTTAAAAATTAAAAAATTTTTGAGACGTAAGTTATTAAAGAAACAACCTCCAAAATATATTTCCATTTTTTGTCAAAACAGCACTATAAAGCGTGCAGCAGAGCAATTTGTCGACTGGTTCAGGCATGACAATAGGCGTTTCAGAAAGTATACGGCCCAGTCTATTGCCTCATGAGATGTCAACAAACGATCCAACAAGGCCACTTTTGGAAAGCACAGCTGCGCGAAGACCACAAGATTCGATATTAGAAATGGAGTCGACTTCGCCTTCTCCTTCTATATCTAAATAAAAATTCAAACTAATTCATAAACTTAAATTTGAAATTCTATATCTATAAAGGAATTCGCATATGTTAGACAAATTAATATAAAATACCAATGGACGAGAAAAGAATGTCATTTGCAACATGTGGAGAATTGTCAGGCTTAGAATCAATCTCCCAACTCCAACCATAAATCTTTCCATTATCAGCAAGCGCAATAAGTTCAGATTGCAATGAGACGATTTTTACAAATTTTGTAACGTCATCAGGAAATTGAAATTTTGTTGAACCATCAGCAACATCATTGCCATTTAATCTCCAATAAGTATAGCGCTCACCGAGAAAATGTTCCTGGATTGTCGAAGAACTGTCCGCATTTTCTTTGTTTTGATCTTTTGTTTTGTCTTTTAAATTGAAATGGTAAAAATAAAAAAATTTTCAAATTTAAACCTTCACCCTTGCGTCTAGCCAAATCACGAGAAATCGAGTATTTGTAGCCATCTCCAGCAGAATAAATGCTATCGCTATCAAGTAAAGCGGCTGCTGCGGCGCCACTTCCATCGGAACGAAGACCAGCATCGAGCAAAGAAAGCAACTCTTCGTGAAGATAGGCCTCACTTTGTCATCCAAATCATCCATTTCATAATCATCGCGAGAGAGTAAATTGTTCATGCCTCGTTGACATTTAAATTAGCGCGTTGTAATTCACGAACAATCACATCACGAGATTTTCCTTGAAAAACAACCTAAAAAGACTTTAATAAAGCCATGAAGAAGGATAGAAACCTGGCATTGCACGATTAAATCTGGAACTGAAGGGGCAGGAATCATAGGTCGTGAACGGTTTCTATCAATCACAACTCCAGTGCGGCAAAATCCGCCAGAACGAGTCCCAGGGCGTGTCATCATAATTCGCTAAAACTAGATTCAAAATTTGTTAAATAAAGCAAAGAAATAAACCCGAATTTTGGCTGTCCGATTTGCGGCATTTGCAGCAGCATTTGCAGAAGCTGACGCTGGATCTGAAGAACCAGCAGTGGTGGTAGCTGGAGCAGTTGATGAACCAGGACCGGATTCATCTCAAACAAAGAATCGTTTTAAAAATTAAAAGATTAAAAAATACTTTTGTCTGTTGGGGCTGTAGATTCAATAGTGTTGGCAACAATTTCATAACGAAGACGAGCGACTCGATGATCCTAAAAATGAATAAATAGAGGTGGGGATACTGTGAACTAGATTGTTGGCTCTTAAATAATACTTGGAAATTCTTAACCGAATCGTAGATAAAGTCGAGAATGTAAGCTCTAATTTCAATTTCTCAAAAAAACTATTGATATCCCTCTGACAGTTTTTAACGTTCAGGTAATAATAGGTTTTATAAATAGGTTTATAAATAATTTAAAAATACCAAATTGCGGAAGAAAAAACTCCTCCTTCACAGTACCAAAAGAATGGAAGAGAACAACCATTGAAGGAATTACATTTGTTTGCCTAAGACAGTCAAGTAGCGAACACAATGACGTTAGGAATGAACGAGTCTTTGAGGCAATAGTATGAGATTTTAGGCATTGGGTGTTTTCCACGTCAGCAATGTTGCTCTCCTCGTCTATAATGACAACAACTGCGCGAATCTGTAAAAAATATTTTTGAAGACCGATTAAGATGAATAAAGAAAAGGGGAAGCTAATCAACTAATGCGAACGGTCTTGAAAGTATCCAAAAGAGAAACCACAAAAGACAAACGGGTCAATTACGGACCCTGAAGTACCCGGTCTTGAATCTTATCTCACAGAGAAACCCGGAGAAGACAAACAGGCCTACCGCGGAATTTGAAGTAACAGGATCTTGAATCTTATCCACAAAGAGAATCAGAGAGGTCAAACAGGCCAACCACGGACCCAAATGTACCCGGTCTTGAATCCTATCTAACAAAGAAACCAGAGACAAACGGGCTGTCCCCGGAACCTGAAGTAACACGGTCTTGTACCCCTGTCTGTACCCCTCTGTCTGAGGAACCAAAGAAGACAAACGGGCCAATCTCGGAACCTGAAGTAACACTGTCCTAAATCTTGTGTCTGTCATAAGGCTAACCAAAGACAGGGCGCAATCCCGAAAGCCTTTTATGGGCCCGTGTCAATACCAAACTTAAATCACAAACCTCATTAACCTCAACAACTCTTTTAACCATCTTTTGAGAATTAGCAGAGCCAAACAAAATGTTGAGTTGACCTCCCTCAAGATAAGGTTCCAGCGATTTTGAAATCTTCGTCCCATCTTTAGGTGATACCAAGGCAAAGAGTTGTCTCTTAGTTGATCGACCAGACTTGAATAAATGAAGAGCAAAACTGGTAGCTAATTGATTAGTTGAATTTAAAGTTGGAGTAATTAGAAGAATAGTCATTAGAATAATTAAAGAGGTTAATGTTAAAATCTGAAAAAGTAAGTAATTAAAAATGCAAAAGTTAAAAATCAATCAAAATCTGTTGAAAAAGAAGGAAATACGCGTAAAATTATAGTAAATGATCTCGATCGGAGTTAAAAAATGGGTCAAGGTAAACGAACAAAAGTTGTTGAAGATGAATTTGCGCAAGACTCAAGTGGAAGAAATTTAAATGGGATGAATTGTCATTAAACAGAATGCCAAAAATAAAATCGATAAAAACACGGAACACAGATCAGTAGCGAAAATCGATAAACGGCCCCCTACCCTCCCCAGGCTTTTCCCCGTAAAAATCCCCCCTTCCCCATTGAACCAAAAAACCTCCAAAAACTGATTCCATCCATTGAAGCATATTCTGCTTTGTCCATACCACTGGTTGAGCTAAAACTTTCAAAAATTTCTTGAAATAAGAAAATTGAAAAAAAACAAAGACAAAAAAGACAAGGACAAAAAAACAAGAAAATGAAGAGAGGGTGGGGTCATTCGCTCGCGCATTTTTAGCAAGCGATTTTTTTCATTTTAAAATTTTGAAGATTTACCGGGCCAAGGGTTGATGAGGAAGACCATGTAGACGAGTAAGAGCATGTAGACGAGCCACCACCACCAGTGCATGGAGTAGAACGAACCTGGCTGAAAATCATCCCCTCCCATTATAAATTTTATTTTTTTTAATTTTTTAATAAAAAAACCACACCCCGACCATATTCCAACATCACATCAGCAGCAGGTCACCAAGAGCATGAAGAGAGCCACCAACCACCAAAAGCATGAAGAGAGCCACTAACCACCACCAAGAGCACGAAGAGCCACCAACCACCACCACAAGCAAACTTTTTTAAAAAATTTAAAAAAAAATTTTATAAAAAAAAACAGGCCCCCAGACCACCACCATGAAGACCATCAGCATATTCTCCAAAGGCCACCACACGAAGAACAAACATAAAAATAAAAACATTTCATTTTTAAATTAAAAAACTCAAAATAAACTAGGAAAAAACCCACCGTTTGGTTGATCCCATTCAGCTAGGCCACCACAGACCACCATGTAGAGCTCGGTCGAAGGCGCCTAACAAATTAAAAAATTTCAAACTCAAATTTAAAAAAAGGAAAAAAACAAATTTAACCGGCCAGCCATCCAGAAGAAGCATTCCAGACGTCGGGACTGGCCTTCAATTTGAAAAAATTTAGATTTTTCAAAAAATTAAAAAAAAATTTTTTTAGCATTTTTACGCGCGCGCTGCATTGGGGTCAACGAATAAACGAATAAAAAGTAAAAAACAGATGAAATAATAAAAAAATGAAAAAAAACAACAAAAAACGCGTAATCTCCGGAGATTAACAAAAATCTGTGAAAATCCAGATCTCAGAAAAAAGTGACGCCAAATAAATTTGAACTAAAAATTAACGCATTTCATTGTGTCAATTTTTAATTTGGAAAATGTCAAAGTGTAAACTAGTTGATATTTTGTCGATAACTCGAAAGAATGAAGAAAATCGAAAATTTCAAAGTCTGGGGAATTTTTTAAAAAATTTTGGGCTTGGAAAGATTAAAATAAAAATTTTTTTCGGAAGATAGACCAATCAAGAATGCTTGGAGAACTGGGAAAATCCACAAAAGTTCCCCACTCAAACTTGGAAAGTTCCCACTCAAACTGTGAAAAAATTCCCAAAAATATTCCCACTTATACAGAATTTCTACTCGGATTTAATCAACTTATTACAACGCTTCTTTAAAATTTTATGTATTTAAAAATCAAAAAATTTATGAAACAATAATTTCCAAAATAATCAAAATTAGCTCAAAAGAATCTTCCTTCTAAAAATGTACATCTTCTTGGTCTTGCCGGAAACAACTTCCCTTGCTTGTCAAGCTTGTCTAGTGCCAATTGCAAATGTCGAGGTGTTAAAGGCTCGGAGGATGCTGAAGCTTCTTTGTTGGTTGCACGCTCAGCTTTTTGGATGTCTAGTGCTGAAAATAAAGAGATTTTTAATTCGCAAAATCGATAGGATTAGGAAAATACCCCAAGAAATCCGAAAAGCTATGCCCGTTTGTTCCGTTCAATCACATTTTGTTTGGAAAGGTTCAAAAAAAAAACCGAAAATTACCATTAAATTTTTGAAAACCCCTATCTCGGTTGTTGAAGGTCAGAAGCCCAATCTACCCCAATCTTGTTTTGTTTGGGAAGGTTCATTGAGACTGGCGAAACTCAAAGAGACAGAAAATTACCAAAAATTTTTGAACCCCTGTCAGGCTGTTGAAGGTCAGAAGGAAAAAGTATAAAAACCCCACTAACTCCCCCAATCTTGTTCTGCTTGGAAAGGTTCAATTGAGACTGTCGGAACTCAAAAAATAAACAGAAAAAGCCCACTAAACCTTAAAAACCCCAAAAAAATAGAAATAACCTTCTTCAATCAACTCTCCAGTGAATACTTTCGCCATACCGGCAATTGCAATAACCACGTTTTGTCCAACAGAAACACCAGCAAATTGGCTAATCAACTAAAATATTTAATTTAAAAATTAAAAAATAAAAGAAACCCCTCGAATCGCCGATTTTGGAAAGCTGGCACGTCTCATCGTTTCATAACGTTCAAGCTGTTCTTGGGTAAAATTGGCGAGAAGGATTCTAAAAAAAGGGGGAAGAATTTTAAGAGAAAAAACGAGTCCCCTTGAAGACCTACAGCCTGAAGACTTACACCCTCAATGCCTAATGGCCCCAAGACCTTTAACTTTTGAAAGTGAATATTGATGGATTTGGAGGGATTGAAGAGGAAGACCCCATTTTTTCCTCCTTATTTTTCCCCTTATATTTTTACAAAATGGTCAGACTTTTTCCTTTCTTCCATCCAATTTTCTTCCATCCATCAATCAAAAATAATCCACTTCGTTTGATTTAGGCAAAAATTAGAAAGGCAAATTGGATGAAGAAAGGAAAAAGTCTGACCATTTTGTAGAAATATAAGGGGAAAAATAAGGAGGAAAAGATGGGGTCTGTACTCTTCAATATTACCACATCTACTACTATCCCTATTAATCCCTTTACCCCGAAAAATCTGGCTTGATGTTGATTTTTAACTGACCCAGCTCTTTTCTCAACCCGGCCCATCCCTGCTCCAGACCGAAAAGGTCAGAATCACCGACAAGTTATATAAAAAGACGAACTATAGTAATAGAAAGTATCAAAAGAAAATATGTAGATTTTATTTTAAAATTCTAAATAATGTAAGTATTTTAGTTTTTTATTAGAATAATAAGTGAAAATAATACTATTAGTTTAACAATTTTGGACAACATCTCCCAAATCTCAGTCTTCAGATTATTCAAACAAGAGAAATATTCGCCAAAAGTCCCGTGTCAGGTGCACTTTCTTTTATTAGACGTTGCACAGCCTTGAACTTTTCATGGACACTATCACCAACCAGACCGAGTATTACACATTCACTAGTACTCAGATTTATTCCAGCTCTTTCTAGTTGCTTGTACGCGTAAATTCTGAAAATTATCTTTATCTTAGTCAATTTGCAAATGTAATAAATCTAAGCAATCACGTAGCCAGAGGCTGTGTTTACGTGTTACTCTTAGATATAATAGACGTAAAGGATAATAACCTGTCGACCATCGAACGACTTGAAGAACCATCAACAAGAACATGTACATTAAAGCCTTTCTCCTGGAAATCGATAGCCGTCTGAAAATATATTTTTGCGGAAGGGAAAATTGGTTATGTTAGAAAAAATATTTACATGATAAACGCAAACATGCGCTTCTATTCCACATATAAGAACGGATTTGATGCCAGTACCAAATTCATTACGAAGATCTGGAGAACACATTGAAAACTGAAATATAAATTGATTTATATCACCGATTAAAAATAGAGTTAAAAATATTAACTTTATAGTTAAACCTTGGTTTTAGTGAATACTGGCACATTGTGCTTTTGCAGACCAAGTTCAGTTACAGTGTGACCCAAACCATTTGGATTCTGCTCCGTCGCAACAATCTATGTTTTAACTATGTATATTAAAAAAAACTCCACATTACCTTAATGTCCAACAAATTCGCAGCTTCAATCATTCGCCGTGTAACTTCTACTATTTGGGGAAAGTATTGAATATGGTTTCTAATTGTAAAAAAGTTAAGCAAAATTGTAAAATTGAAAACCTGAACTTGTCTTGCATGTCACAAACTAAAAGAGCACTCTCTGAAGGTACTAATCTCAGCATTCTTGAAGCTGCCATCGAAACTGAAAACTTAAAATCGCGTTAAACATAAAAAATTGTAATATGGTTGGTTGGTATTATCAATCATAAATAGTCTCTTGGGTGGAAATCCTTTACCGAATTAATGTGAACATTTGTGCGACTAACATTTTATAATCTAAACTTAAATGACGTTTCGTCACATTCTAGTTTGGTGGCATTTTGTCAAATTTTTTCAATGGCATGCTGTTTACAATATTGATTTGAAGCTTTTTAGTTTAGTCGCAGGAAATTTGGTGAACAACAAGTTGAAGACAGTGAAGAATTAATGGAGTCTTGTCCTCTTTTTCTTATGCTTTCATATGTATACGCACCCTCTTCCAATTTCTCCTAACTATTTCTCTCTTTCTGTCCTACTGTTTCTCTATTTTCTTTTACATTTTCTCTTTTCTTGTCGTCTAGTCTCTCGAAATGCAGCAATTTATCATGCTGTATTTAACTTGAGTCATTTTGTTTGATCTCTAGATTTTCCACTGATACTTTTCCAACGGCCCAATAAAGTTTCTTTAATTTTTTTACCGGAAGTATACTCTCATTATCAATTTATCTTTCATGCTTAAAGTTATAGGAATCGTATATTGGGTTAATTTCTTCGCAACTTTCCACTTAAGTTAACAAGCTATCACACGATTCTAATCAAGGGTTACTGTGTTAGGTATGTCCTGTCTAATACATGTATACAGTATCGCTATTCTCAATAGTCAACATTTTTCGAGTATCAAATCAGCCTTCCAGGATATTTACATTGAGATAGGTATATTTCTATTTTTACATATCTACCTATGCTATGCTTAAACGAAATCACACGCGTTTTGCGGCAGAAAAATAATGGTAAAATAGATTAGTCCCTAGTGATTTTGTCTCTCCTTTTGAATGTAATATTATTGTATCGCAAGATGCAAAGCAACTTTTATATAACCATAGCATAATCGTTTTTGTTTCAGACATTAACTTTTCAACTTCCCTTTTAAACTTCAAATTACTAATCTTTGTTTGTCTTTCATATTTTTGCTTCACTGCATTGCCATCAATACTTGCTAGGAACATCGAGTTATTTAACAACAGACGTTTAGAAAACATGGAATTTCGGAATTTGTTGTAGACAGTAAATAAGCAGATCATCAACTTTACTGTTGATTTTGGAATTTTTGATCATACCTTCTTTATCAATTTTATGGCGGCATATTGAACTCACCGGCGTGCAGTTTAAAAAATATGATGGCTCAAGTAAATATTTTATTTACTTACTAAGGATGTGAATAATGAGTAACTTTTTATAACATTTAAACTTTACTTTCTAATTCCAGTTCACCTCTTCAGCTGCATCTAACTGTTGGATTCAGCCGCCTCCCGATTCTACTGATAGTGGTAGCGCTGATCCTGTTCATTTACATAATCATCATCCGTTAATAGCATCACAACACTTTGTCACTGATCGGGACGTAATTTCTTGTACACAAATACCTCAGGTGCTCCCAATTGACAATCAATTAATCTTTAAACAGGTAGAATCAATTTTCAAACTGTTCTTTACTATTATAGTATAGAATCAACTGCAGCAATTCGTAATGCCGTCACTAGCACACCAGAATCACTATTCAAATGTCGGGTATATCACTTCTCGTCCTTGTCATCACTCAGCTGATATTAACTCTAATAATGCTAATATTGTGTATCATACCGGTTTGTTTTATATTTATACTGTCGGCAGAAAAACAAAATTCCTGATTTCGGGAATCGGGACTTCCCGACCTAAAATAAACAATTAATAGGAATAGCGCCTCAACAGCATATGCTTGGAAGAAGTGACGCTACATCACAGCATCAACAACAAAAGATTGCCAATGTTCCTACAACAGTGCAACCACAGGTAGTTATTGTTTGAATTCGCGTATGATATTGAGTTTGTTTTTATTTCAAGTCTGCAACAGTTTTATGTATTAATCCTCATCGACGTGATGGTTCCGCACGCCCTCTAAACAAGCTAACATCCGAACTGATCAGGACATATAAGTCAATTAATGAGGTAGTTTTTTGCAAGTTAATGTATGAGCTCGAATGTTTCGTAGTTGCTTCATATTTTAACAAATTTAAAGAATTACTACAATCGCAAAGCTCGGCGCCGCCAGCATGCTATTGATGATGTGTCATTTGTAACGGCTACAACCACTGGACCGCTTCCACACCAACTGCGTACCCAAGTTCCTATAACAGATTCAAGCGTATCTACGAATAATATCGCTTCTGGTGGAACAGCAAACCTAAACACCCTATTATCAAATCAACAACACAATTTTCTTGGGATGCTTCAGTCTTCATCGGTCTGTTTTGATTAATTAAGAACTTCTAAAGAGTTCGACGTAACCTTAAATTTTATTTTTAGAATCTACAAATTGGCTCAAGTTCTATTCCTTTGCCGGATGAAAGTTCAGCTGCTTCTGTGGGTGCAAATCTACCCTATCATCATGTTCCGCAACAACGCAGTCTTCCTTATAATGTTCCATTCGCAGGAACAAAACATAAAAATCATTTATTGCATCAACAATCAATTTCATCCAAAGTTTCGCAACAGCAACAGATGGCTTGGAAAATTTCAATGGATGTGCAGGATCTACAGCAACAATCAAATCAGCAGCACCCTTCAGTATGTTAAATAAGTTGATTTTAACAAACAATTAACCCGTAGTTGAAAGTTAAAATATCTTAATCTGGTTACTTAATTTTTTGTGATATGCTTTAATTTTCAGTTGGATCTAAATGAAGAGGACTGCGATGATGAAAACCATGACTATATCATTCGAATAGGCGAAATATTTAATTATAGGTATGTTTGCGGAAAAATTAAGGAACCGGAGAGGTAGGAGTCGGCGGGGAGGGGTAAGATGGACAGTAATTGCTTCGATTTCAAATTTATTTTCTAATCCTTTTTAAGGTATCGGATTGAATCAAGCATTGGCAAGGGTTCATTTGGTCAAGTAGCCAAAGCTTACGACATGGTAGATGAGGAAAATGTTGCGATAAAAATTATTAAAAATAAAAAGGCATTTTACGATCAAGTAAGACGTTTATAATTTAATTTTAAAAGTGCTCGTAACTATATAAATTCAAGGCACAAATTGAAATTCGTTTGCTCGAATTGATGAATAACCACAATTCAGAAGGTCAACACTACGTTGGTAAGCTTTTAAAGGTTTATTGCGTATCGAATATCATTTAGTTACATTAAAAAGCCATTTTATCTGGCGTAAACATCTTTGCCTAGTATTTGAACTGCTATCATATAACCTGTATGACCTTTTGCGAAATACAAATTTTCATGGCGTTTCGCTAAATTTGACACGAAAATTTGGACAACAATTAGCGGCAACTCTTCTGTTCCTGTCACAACCGGAACTAAACATAATTCATTGGTATGTCCTTAGCTTTTTTAGGGATAAAAACTAATACATAGATTCTTTTTCCGCCTAAAATTTCGAAAAATTTGTAGTTCATTGAGTTTGTACAATTAAAAAACTTAATTTTAGTGATCTAAAACCAGAGAATGTATTACTTTGCAACCCTAAACGTTCGACGATCAAGGCTAGTTTTCCTTTCGTTTATATATTGCAAAAGCAAAAATTATTTGAGAGGATACAGCACGCTTATAATGATTATTTAATTTTTAGTGCAAACAATAACTATTTTACAGATTATCGATTTCGGTTCTTCATGCCAATACGATAGCCGAATCTATCACTACATACAATCGCGTTTCTATCGTTCGCCAGAGGTCTTGCTGGGCATTTCATATGATACACAAATTGACATGTGGTCTCTTGGTTGTATTCTTATGGAGGTAAATACGAACATTCATTTAAAAAAACTACAATTCTAACAGATGCATACAGGCGAGCCACTTTTCCCAGGTCATTCTGAGTTTGATCAGATGATGAAGATTGTTGAGGTTCAAGGCATTCCACCACCCCATATCCTTGCAGCAGGCAGCAAAAGCTGCAAATTTTTTGAGGTGGACGAACGTGAGTATAAATTTAAAAAAGTGCATATGCACAAATCAAATAATTAAGTTGGACAATGGCACTGTAAAAAATCGCGTGTAACTAAAGCTTACAAAGCACCAGGATCCCGTCGTCTTTCCGATATACTAGGCATGAACAATAATAGTTCTGGTCCATTTGCACGACTTGGTGAAGGGCATGGTCACATGTTGGAGGACTACATGAAGTTTAAGGTTAATAATAATATCAATCAAATATTAACTTTCCACAAATTGACGTTTTTAATAGCAGAACCTTGTAACTCATTTCGCGAAGATTTTTTATTTAATGTGTATCGAAAAGCTCACGCAAAACTATCTATTTTGGCATTTATTCTTCAAGTTTCAGGATCTTGTCAGTAGGATGCTGGACTTTGATCCACAAAAACGAATTTCACCGTACTTCGCTGTAAGACACCCGTTCTTGCGAAAGACTACACCAGAAGAGCAACAATCAAATTCTGCAAACGTTGCTTATCATTCTCATTCAAATGCGCCCATGTCGCTGCAAGCACCGGGCTCAGATTTCGTAAGTCGACCCACAGATCAAAATAAATTACTATTATATAGTATATCTGCTAATAATATGGCGATGTCAGTTTACGATTATTGATGGTGGCTTGAAGATGAACAAATGAGTTGTTCACTTCATTTTACTCATTTCCTCAAGCGTAGATGAAGACAAGGCAAAAGGAAAATAGTGGATTCAATATTAATCCTAAAAGGAAGGTCAGATGAGTGAACACTTTCAATTTGTTTTATACACAAAAAAAATCAGCTTTTCATGTTATACAATTTGTTTTGAATATATTGTCTTGAATAAACTTTTTGTACTTATATATTATGACTGCAGCGGAATAGAAGCCGATCCAGGATATAACCTTAAAGTGTTAATTGACTTATAATACATTGTGTAACACAGACCCGAAGTCATGGCACAACCATAATGTACATTTTGTTCCTCCGGCAGCGATGCCACGTTGTACTGGGATGTTCCTAAATTCATACGCAAAATATTTAAAGGTTAAGAATAAAAATTTAATCTATCGAATATGTTATACGTTTTGAATCGCCAGTTAAAGGAATTGTTGCACCAACATCACCACATACTGCGCATTTCTGTATAACAAGATCTTTAAATTACAGAAAGAATGAACCTGTTTCCAATAACGCAAAATATTATTTTGAAGATTCGGAAATCTGCCACCTATCAAGAAAAGATCCGGAGTCCAGAGCGCACACTACAAAAGATTCTGTTTTCTCAACTGATGATGAGTTTATGACAGATTTACCTCGCCGTGTATCCAAACGTCTATTGAGCCGGGGGATCTGGTAGATTTTACCTGTTTATTATTTCAAATTACCGATAAGGTTTATAAGGAAAACTTACATTATTTTGTTTGCTCTGCGAAAGTAACGTCCTTGGCATAATCCGTTCAGGTGGGTGACATTCAGCAGAAAGAGATACGAAATACGGACCAAACAATTCGCCCTTAGATGAAAGAGATATAAGTTTCAAAAGGAGAATTAATCATTTAAAATATGAATGGTATCGTTTAATGGAATTATTTTGGCAATTTTACCAGGAAGATTTATTCCAAGTTTTTTTCGATTTTATGCTCGTTGAATCCCACTTTCCGTTCACCAATAAAAACAAACCAATGGACTTTCATTAGTTCCGCAATGTTGAAAACACAATGCACACAATAAATTGCCATTTAATAAATTTGCAGGCGGTTCGGGCTTAAAATCAATTCTTAAAAAATATTCAGAAAAAATAAAACCTGTAATAATCGCAGTTTATGTGAATCCATGACGCGTTGCATCATTCTCTGATAGCTCGCTGGGTGCAGCAACCTTTTAGCAGAGGTATCCAACACGGCTTCTTTAAGCTCACCTTTACCCTTAATTTTGGCGATATATTGGTATTTAGGGAGTGACTTTCTTTTTCTTATCTCGACATTTTTCTCGTTATAAAACCTCTTGAAGTTATGAATCTTTAAAATTTAAAAACCTTTCTTACACAGCCATAACGTTCGTGAACCTTTTGCATTAAGTTTATGTGTTCTTGGCGTTTTTGTGGAAAAATCTGTTGGATAAAATTCTTTCTTTGTTTGTGATGGAATTGTTTTTTACGTCGTTTATTTTTGGAAATGTTTGTTCCATTAAGATTAACTCCATTATGTATTCTATCAGTTTTTGTGTTATCTTCATCGTTTTTGGCATCAAGTTTTTCATTTAGAGAATTATTTGCTCTAGCATCAGAAGCTGGAAACATCTTAAAAATTAAATTTCAAATGAGTTAATTTTTCATTTAATTTATTAGAGCCTCAACAAATATTGAGGCACTCAAATGCTAGCGCTAAACCGGCTGCACTAACCATTTAGACGCAAGGAAACCTGTAAACTAAACCAAAACAATTGGTGAATCTCCTTCATAAATTGGGCAGTTTCCGTGGGCCCAAACTTGATCTCGACAGTGTGCATCGCGCCAGATGTTGCTGGTATGTATTTAAAAAGTTAGTTATGATTCTAAAAGAAATTCCAATATCATTAATTCAGAATATTAATTACGACATCGAGACTTGAATAATTATTACAATGATAACTTGAATAATTGATACGACATTGAGAACTTGAGTTATTGACCATGATTCATTGAATTATAGTATAATTTAAATAATATAAAATAATATTAATATAAAATATCAAGATTCATTTTTTATATAGTTGCATACCTAGATATACATATTTACCTATCTAATCTTAATTGAATATTTACACATTTTACGGGCAAGCTTATAGCATATTATTTTTATATTGCCTTCTTCAATTTATTGGTACACCCAAATTGCTAAATAAGGGGAACTAATAATTTAGCTATTTTGGGATTGGCAAAATGCAGAGCGCCTAGCAGCTTTTAGGTGTGTCGATGACAATATATACGCCTTCATAAGCATTCACGCTAATACATATATCCAAAAATGGATATTGCTGCTCAAGTCTTCTCTTCAACAGCTTTGTTAACAAATTCGTTTAACTAGCGTACACGCTTTTATTTAAAGACTAAAGCAGGGGAAATATTATTTTTGGAGGGTTTTATGCTCTGTATTCCTTAGAAATTTACAAGCTTAAACTACAATTACATATATCATTTCGAAGTTTATTTTTTTAACTATGAAGCCTTGTAAGAATTACTAAATACATACATATGAATTATTTTTATTAATACCAATAAATATACATTGTAACAAATAAATGCAACAAAATCATTTTTGTTGTTATCGTAATATGTCTTCACATTCAATCTTCATTTCGTTTCCATAGGTATAAAATCCGAAGCCATAATTTTATACTTCTAATTAACGATCGTGCGCAAGTTCATGCGGATAAGTGACACTAAATGTGAAATAGGGAATTAATTTTCTTAAATTTATCTATTACACCTTTTAAAATTGAACAAAATTTTAAATTAATTTTTAATAATAAAATTTAAATTAAATTAAAAATATTTAAGTGATTATCTATTAAAATAAAAAATCATTATTTAGAAATACATAAAATTAATAAGCGCTCTAATTAATAAATAATAAATTTTCATTAGATTTTATGGCACTTAAAACTAATGCCGGTGAAAATCAAAAGACCAAAATTTTGTACGTTTTCGAGTGATTTTCAGCCAAAATTCAGTCCGAACCCTATGGATAATGATAAAATCTAAAATTCTTTATGGCTTTCTATTAATTCATGCGATCGAATTACACGTTTATATACATATAATTTAAATTTTGAATGTAAAGTTATTTGATCCTTTGTTTTAGCCATTAACAAAATTTTTATTAAAAGCATTTTTATTTGACGGCTTAGAATGCTTTTCCTTATTAAAATATATTTTTTAAAATTTATTTAAATAAATCAATTTTAAGTAAAGCCTCAAATTTTGGGATTAAAATGGAATATTCTTCATAATATATGTATTTACATAAGCCTTTTATTATAACGTGCAAAAACATTTTTAGCCTTTTCAATTTCAAAAATTGAAATAGTCATTCATCCATTGCGGCATATTTTCCATTTTATCTCAAATTATTATTTGAGTTCCAATTTATTTTAAACTTGCATTTTCGAGAAGGATCTTACATATTTTCGTCATTTTTAAATTTTCATTGTTTACAGAAATTTTCATAGGTTGTCACTTTATTTTCATTTAATATTCCTTAAATTTAACCTGCTCTTCTTATAAGTAACCTTCCTTTGGGAATACTATCCTGGCTTTTTAGAGAAGTCGATTAAAGCCTTCATTTTAAATTGACTGAAGTGAAGTATGTTTGCTTATTTCTGTTAAAATTAAAAATTCTTTATAAAGGAGTTTTTATGTAAATTTAACCTGCTCTTCATAACACTTTTTAAATCTTATCGTTATGAAAATTCAGAATTAATTTTACCGTATTTTCCCGATTACCTAATTTCCAAACCTCGAATAATTCCCTATTCTCGATTAATTTCCCATACAAGTAATGGATTGAGAAAATCCCCACCCCCAAATATCCCACTGCAGTTCAAAAACTCGAATAATTCCTTTCCCTCGAATAATTCCCAATGCCATGGATAGGTTTAAATATTACCCTAGGGGAATTAATCGAGAAAATACGGTATGTTTGTTCAAATTTATTTTCACGTTATTTTTTACTTAATCTTTCTGTTTTCAAAATTTTTTTTAAACTAGCCTAAAACGACACGCAAATATTTCACCGAAATCACTCAAAAACTTCTTAAGAGCAACTGTTTTAAATTAGCTTTAAGTCAATCACTTTTTCAATTAAACAGTAAAAAAAGAACAAATCACAAACACAATCAGACACTTGAATGCATTTAAAAAAATTTCTGCTTAACTTTCTAAATAGTCATGTTACATAGTGCCTAAATTGAATATCTACAGCAAAATTCCTGTAAAAATCCCGCACTTCGAATAAAATTTAAATTATTTGAAGGAATATTAATATGTCAAACGTCTTGGATATTAATACATATAACAACAGCAAGAACGGCAACACATCTTCAATAATAATTTTAAGCGAACACTCTCAACAACAGGAGCAGAAACTGGAGAAGTGCCATGAAATGGAAGCACTATTTTCTGGTCTAAACAATTTTTTTCGCGATGATGACATTCTGAAAGAATCAGAACATTCATCAGAGTTGGTTAGGAGGAATAAAGCGATCATAATTAAAAAATTTAAATTTCCAGCTTGGAAATCTTATTTTTACTGCTTATTTGTTGGTAATTGCATTTGGCTCAATTGGTAATTTATTAACTATAATGGCTGTTTTGCGCAACAAACAAATGGCTTGTTTTTATTTTCTATTTTCAAAATATAAATTTGACATTTCAGAGAACTGTGCGTAACTTCTTCATTCTTAATTTGGCACTTTCCGATTTTTTTGTATGTACTGTTACAGGTCGGTGAGTTGAGAAATTTTCACAATTATTTATTTTTTAGCACCAACCACGGTATACACAGTCCTTTACGTTTTCTGGCCATTCAGTCGCCCTTTATGCAAAATTGCGGGAAGTCTGCAAGGATTTAACATTTTTCTGTCTACATTTTCAATAACTGCAATTGCGTTAGATAGGTAGCTCAAATTATTTTTAACGACTGTTAATATTTTCCAATCATTTAATAATTTTCGGTATGTGCTTGTGATTTTTCCGACAAAAAGACAACGACAACAAAATCTTTCATTAATATTTTTCTCGTTAATTTGGCTGGCATCTATTTTGCTAGCTGCTCCGCTCTTCCTAGCTGCTGATATCACTCCAATTTTTCATGACTCTCAATGTGGCATTGAACTTAATTTGTGCAATGAACAGAATGAGCGATGGAAGGAGGTGATATAACATTAACAATTATTCATTTCATAAACGTTTTTGTTAATCAATTTTTCAAAATATTAATTTCAGCTCATGATAAATAAAGAAGCGTACACAGTAGGTGTTATCATTCTTCAATATTTGCTTCCTCTGGCTTCGATAGCATTTGCCTATTCGCGTATTGCACGAAGAATGGGTACTAGAAGGTCTTGTCGTTATGCAAATGGGGGGCGTGACAGCCGAAAGAACAGCGTATTTTTGGTAAATATTCTTGTTATAGTTTAGATCCTACCTAATTTTATTAGTTAATTTAAAAAATTTTCTTTTGCCACTAAAGAACACTCCAGTATTTGGTTCCAACAGGAGTTCATTCTGTCGTCAAATAGCATCTGGAGGCGCTACTTCTCCTTTTATTGCATCAGATAATGGACATAAGCATTCTAGCAATAAGCAACCGTTGGTTATCTCTACTAATGGCGAATATTCGCAGACAAATGGAAATCTTCAGAATGTAAATCCTTCTGCTGAAATTTTGCTAAAACAAAGGAGAAAGTGAGTGACATATAAAGTTTAAATAAATGTAAATAAAGTCGAATAGGTACAAACAATTACTGAATTAGATAATTTATAGATCAATTGCTGACAGACATCGCCGCACAAACATGTTGTTGGTTACACTTGTTGTTGTTTTTGCTTGTGCATGGCTGCCGTTAAACATATTTCATGCGTATACTTAATTTCTCCTTTTAGTTTCCCTTAAATGACATTTTAACAGATACACACTTTTGTTCAATAAACTTTCCAAGACAGCATCATTCTCCGTGCCTATTTTTGCATTGTGGTTTGTTTAGATTTCATTGAACTTATTCTAATTTTTACATGTAGCCATTTAACTGCAATGTGTTCAGCGTGTTTGAATCCATGCTGTTATGCATTCTTCAATAACAATTTTCGCCAGGAATTTTTAGCCATGTATCGAAAACTTGGTTTGACGTAAGCCAATCCTATTTTTTGTAAATTTTTAACGATTTTTAGAACTCTTTATCGCTGTTTTGTTAGATTTACAAAGAGATTATGCCCTAGTACTGAAATAAGTAAAGAAAAAAGCGTTAACGCAACACAAATCAACGAAAACAAAGAATTAGGTACGTTACCATCTGAGAATGAAGCAAATCAGCATCTCCAACAAACGATCCAAGGGGTTCCAAAAAATATAACGGAAGAATGTTCTCCATCTTGATGGAAAGATGGAGAATCAAAGGAATTCGATTCCAGAATTAGAACCACTTGAAAGTTTATGGATAAATTATTCAATCCTGCTTAGGCTTTCAAATGGATTTATAAATTAATCTGAAGGATACTTAATCTTTAGCATTTAATCTCAATTATTCATAGTTATCGTTATTTTTTAAATTTAATTTTATAATAAATTTCTGAAAGATTCATATTTATTTTTTAATAAATAACGGGTAAGAAGTATTATGAAAGAAATTTAATAGAAATGCTGGGGTTTTCTTGTTAATTGGACACGACTGGTCTCAAAACCTCAAATTTTGATATTTCTTTCCAAAAATTTACTGTTTTTATGAAATTATAAAAACCGAAAATTTTTGAAAATGTGTGAATTTTAAGTATTCCACCAATAAAACTAATATTTAACTAAAATTCAAAACCTGTTTTTCTAAATTTGGATTAACCGAATAACCCCGGTCGTGTCCATCCCTAGTATAAATGATTAATATATTTTAAGGGGTGGTAAAATGTTCGGGAATAAAAGAAGCAGGTGGAAGAGTTGAAGGGATATCGAAATTAAAATGTTTTGAATCATTTTCTTTTCCGCCTTCAATAAGAGATGGCGACCGGACCGAAGACACAGGTGTGGCGATCGCTGGTTGTGAAGGAGCCGAAGTGAGAAAGGAGAGCAAGAGACGCTGGGCCTGTTGAAGCATAATTGTTGGTGTTTGCTGCTGTGTTGGTTGTTGCTAAATTTTTATTCGTTACACAAATTTTTGTTAAATAATATTAAATTAGGGTTGTTGGCGATTGGTTTTAATCCCGGAAATTTTGATATGTATTTATTGCCAAAAATTAACCGTTTTTATGAAATTTTTAAAACCGAAAATTTTTGAAAATGAGCGATTTAAAAAAATTCCCCATAAATAAAACCGATATTTAATAAAACTCAAAAACGAAAATCTGGTTTTTGAAATTCTGGTTAACCGGAAACCGGGGATACCTGTTAATAACCGATCAACAACAACCCTAATTTAAATAAATAATTTACATTTATCGAAGAAGACTGCTCATAATGGTCATTCACTTCAGCATGAGGGAAATTTGAGACAGCAAATTGCTCAATATTTTGATGTTGGAGTGCTTGTAGAGCTGGTAGAATAGATAAATTATTATTATTGGTTCGGTTGTCAGTTGGTTCGTTGCAATCCATTGTTCCAATTATTCTTTTCCTAAAAATTAGAAAATTTTACAATGGCAGACAAAAGTGAGAATCCCTAGGTATGAAAATTGTTAAAAAATCATTCGTTTTCATTTTTAGAAGTTAGATGTTCAACTTCAAACCTTACAATGTAAAGGTACTTTTCATAACCAGAAATCATTACTTTTGACCAGTTTAAGAATTATTTTTTAAAAACACAGACCACTTATTTCTACGATTCTGAAACCATATCTTCACTTGAGTTTCAGTAAGGCTCAGTGTTCTAGCTAAATCTGTACGTTGCTGACTGTTGAGATATCGATGTGCGTTGAATGCTGATTCCAACAGACTGACCTTAAAAATTGAAATATTTTATGTACTAATAGAGGACACGAGAATCGTACGAGATATCTCAATAAATCTCGAAAACTACAATTTTTGTCATATGAAACTCGAAGAATCTCGATCTTGATAACCAAGATTTTTATTCAAGATTTTGTCGCGATCCGGTTTCAAGTACTAATAATTAAGCGTTTTATTACCTGGCCTCTGGAGAATACAGTACGCGTTTTTTTCTTTCGTATTCCTGTAGCTGATTCACTTTTTGATGAGTAAAATGATTTAGTAGAAGGCATAACTCCAGAACTAGAAGGAGGTTCTTCATCGCTAGCCTAAATTTATTCGCAATAAGAAAATAAATTTTTTTTAAAACACCTCACGGGAATCATCACCCTCATCCGATTCATCGCCCACAGGGCTTTCTTCATTTAAAGAGTTTTGCCTAAAAGCAGTAGGAATGTCGCCCTCATTATCTTTTACTCCTGTCATAAATGAGAGGAAGTTCTAAAATTATGCATGGCGGATTAAATAAGGTTATTTAAATTATAAACTAGGGTTGGACATGACCGGGTTTAAGCCCTAGAATTTTGATATTTCTTGCCAAAAATTAACCATTTTTATGAAATTTTAAAACCCAAAAATTTTTAAAAATGAGTGATTTCTTTAAAAATCTCCCAAATAAAACTGATATTTAACTAAAACTCAAAATAAAAATCGGGTTTTTAAATTTGTATTAACCGAGAACAGGAATACTGGTCATTAACCTGGTCATTAACCAGTACTGGAATACTGGTCATTAACCAGTTTAGTCCAACCCTATTATACTAAGCATCTGCCAACCTGATGATGTTGTTGTGCATCCATTATAAGTTGAAATTGCGGCAAAATTGCAACAGAAGCAGCCATTTTCTTTTTTAATTCTAAAATTCAAAATTAATTTTTATATTTTATAAAGAAGCGCTTGAAAATAAAGAAAAAATTTAGTATTCTTTTTAAAGAGTTTAATCAGATGTAATAATCGTTTTTATTATTGTTGACCAATACGGGGCGCATTAATAATTTTGTGCCTTTTAAGAAAGAAAAATGCCCGAAAATTATCCAAAAAATAACAAAAAAGCTTTGAACGCCGCTCCTTTGTTCCATGAAAACCACTCGAACAAAAACGATTGCGCATCGTTTGCGCATCGTCTGTGGTGATTGAAAAAAAGATAGATAAAAAAGCCAAGGAAAAAAACAATAAAGTAAAAATAACACAGTAGGTGAACAATTATTTAATTATTAATTTTGATGAGTTTCTATTGGGTCCCTTTTTTAAATCCATTTATAAGTGCGCGCATATCAGGCCTATTAAAAAAGAGAGAACAATAAAGAGTAAGTTAACCGTTCAACAAAAATTCCCTTTAATGTTTTAAACACAGCGGGGAGCGAAAATTCTTTTATCTACAATAATTTTTACATAAATATTCTCCGAATGTTAATCCTTAATTGTTTTAGATTAAGTTACTAGATAGTTAAATAAACATTAAAATTTTACCAAAAATTACTCGTTTTAAGTTAATTTCGTAACGACGTCTTCTACCTGTTTCGTTAAAATTAATGTACTGGAATCTGCCCAATATTTAAAAAATATTCTTAAACGAATAATTGAGGTTTGCTTTTAGCAAAGGAAATTTGTTTTCAAATAAATTTTATCCTATTGTTATGTATCGTAATCTATTACAATATTGCACTTCCTCATCTACACTTTTTAATGAAAATTTCCCCTAATTATTTATAGTCAGCTTATATCCCGAGGGCATTTTTGTGATTACTTCTTGACACCCTCAAAACAAAGTTTAATATTTTCATTTAGGCGGCTAATTTTGTTAGGAGGCGCCAAATTAAATTATCATACTCCTAACAATAAACGGACATATTATTGAAAAATAAATTGTAAAATACAGTATATGGAATAATAAGAGGGCATTCTGATATGAGTTAATTATCATATTAGAATAAAATTAAAAGAGGAAAATTTGAAATATGAAATTAAGATAAATTAAAAAGTAAATTATTTAATGGCCTATTTTAAAATATTTCCCCCATTTAAAATATTTTTCTCATTAATTAGTGTCAACCCTCAAAATAGATTTCTTTTTTAATGGCAATTGATGAGAAAAGTAAACATAATTTTTGTTATTGAAACTCAATACAAAAGAAGATACCTAATTAAGTTTTGGACAAACATTGACAAATCTGTTGTATAAAACTAATAATGAAAAGGAAACCTCAAAATTTATATTATAGTGATGAGAAAGGGAAGTGTTACAAAAATATACTAAAACTAGATAGTCTTAAGGTTAAAAAGAAGCGGAAGCGGTATAATACATTACAATAAATTAATAAGAAAATGTACAATAAATAATAGGAAAAAATAGTAGAAGAATGTGTAAAAATGGGAATATTTTATATTTAATTTTTCGAATGGTTTCCATTATATTATTAAAAAATTATAGCGGAAATTAAAATAATTTCTTCAATAAGATTGATAGGAAAAACAGAGAATATCAGAAGTTTAATTTATTATCTGATTACCTTCAAATTGATCCCCAGCAACAGAGGGAATCGCTGTCATTGTTTCACGCCCTCTAGCCAACATACGATCTAAAGTTGCCGATCCTCCAAGTTCCTGCTAAATTACATAAATTAATTGTTAAAGCTATAAATTTCTGTTTAAATATAATTGCTAATAAAAATCTAATTCTTTAACCTGCTGCGACTGTTGTTGCATAAAATAGGTGGCAATCAAATTTAATTGTTGTTGGCAAACTGATGTTGGTATTGGAAATGTATTTGTTGGCACCTCGTCATATTTGGCAATTAATCTATGTTGTTGGTATTGATTTTGAGAGAATTGTTGGTGATTCCGTAAAAGCATGGCATCAGGCGAGTTAGAATTTGAACTAAAATTTGATTAAAATCAGTAATACTTTGGTTTAGACCCCCATTTTCCTGTTCCTATCCATTTTGAGATTTTTTGCTTGATCTATAATTTTTCATATTATTCGACCCAGCTCTTGAAGCTGGTCAAATGACAACATCATCGGTTAGCTCTGATGATTCTGAACAAAATTTTGAAGTGA
Source organism: Meloidogyne incognita (assembly GCA_036172945.1). Lineage (NCBI taxonomy): Eukaryota > Metazoa > Nematoda > Chromadorea > Rhabditida > Meloidogynidae > Meloidogyne > Meloidogyne incognita. The sequence continues at coordinate 3,621,768 of JARQAC010000030.1, read as the reverse complement.
ATCCTTGCTGAAAAAACTTTTTGGACAGGAAAGAAGGGTCCAAACCAAAGTAATACCAAAAAAAATTATTAAATGTGCTAAGTTCGAATTTTTTAATCTTCAGATAATTACCCCCCCCCCCCCCCCCCCCCACCCTCTCCATTTTTACAAGCTTATTTGTATTTTAATTTGAATCTTTCGACTTACAATTTCTCTATTTTAGGCATACATAACGAAGCATCATTGAGTTCTACGTTATGATGATTTTCCTCATTAACGTCATAATTTTCACTTTTTAAAATTTTTTTAATTGGGGGCTCATAAAATTCTTTTATTTCCTTAGATGTTTTAGAAGAGATGGCAGTAGCTGAACGGCGCCTGTAGGTACTACATGATGGTCGAGAAGCGGTTAACAACTCCTAAAATTGAATATCCCAATTTAAAACAATTCCAATATTAAATTTAAGAAAAATACTTTTGAATACCAAATCAACTTACTACTATCGAAAATGCTTTTTTGGAGGAAGTTCGCTGTTCTTCTTCGTCCCCATCAAAGTTAGGTTCATGTTTATTTTGTAATGCTACAGAACCATTTGTCACTGCTTTTGAAGAATTTTGTACACCATCCTTACTATTAGGGCTTGACATTTTATACATAAAATAAAGTATTGACTATTTTAAATAAAAATTATATTTAGACAGGATCAGAGGTGGGTAGGAACAGTCAGAGGTGTCGGAAATCGGAAGAGCCGGAAATCGGAACTGGCTCAAAAGTCGGTATAATTAATAATTATAGTACATAATAGTAAAAATCATCATTAAATTTTCCTAATATATCCTATAATTCATATAACATACATAATACTATACTTATAGTAACATTCTTGTCATGCATTTCAATTTCCTATGCAAAGTCGGGCCATTAATTACATAACAATAATCCAATTAGTAACATATTTTTAATCCCATGTGAAATTGATGAACCGCCTTACATGTAGGTTTTCTAATTTAGACAAAAATTATTTTTACCCCTTGAAAGGAAAACAAAGATGCCCAATAGACAATATCGCCATATATCTAAATATTAGAGGAATAAAGTTGATCTACTTATAAATTATCGGAATTGGGCAGTTAAAAATCATAAAATATTTAATTAAACTTCACAAAGGATATAAAAATTTAATCCACGAGTTAATTAATGTTTCGTGTTTTATTTATAAATCAGAAAAATTTTTAATCTAAATTAGTTTTACTTTATAATAATGAATTTGCTTTCTTACGGACAAGCGTGAAAATCAGCGCATTTGAAGGTCGTACTTTAAATGCGCAATACGAAAAGCACTTAGGATTGTTAAAATAACTGATTTTATTGCTTGTTTTAACGGGAGAGAAGGCACAAATTGATAATTTTTCGTTATGATTGTTAATGAGTCCATTAACAAATTAAGGAGAATTCGGTTTTAACGCCGCGTAAACAATTAACGAAAATAAACTTTTTATTTAAGAGATTTCGCGATAAATCTAATGTAAAATACTTTAAAAAGTTGGAGTCTTTGATTAAGATTTAATCAATTAATTTCAACAAAGTTTTAATAAATACTTGTTGTTTAGAGTAAACGGATGTTAACAATTTTTTATATAATTTTTAAATATTTATTCCCATATATCTAATAGGATATAAACAACTTTAGCTAAGTTCCGACAGTTTTTTCCATTCCGATCAAAACAAAATAGAATAAATACCCTAACATTCAAATTTTTGCGCCTAAATTATTTCCAACATCTTATATTATCTCAAAAAATAAAAGAAATAAATTTTCCTTTCTATTAAAATTCACAATTCAGTAATTAGTTTTCACAAAAAATAACAAAGAAAATATTAAGAAAATTATACAAAGTAGGATAAACGCAGGTTTGAGAAAATATATATTCAAAAATGAAAAACATGTCAATCGAGAATGGCACAAACTTGCAATTAAATATGAGTACGTGTAAAGCTTAAAGTAAAACAATTGTGTCTAATAGGCGAATGCTTACAAGTGGAAAAGTATACTGTCATTAATTTACTTAAATAATGTTAAAGGAGAATTGAAATGTTTTTAGAAATTGTTATACCTAAAAAATATTGAAAGTATCCATAATTAAGATTATGAAGAAAAAATTGAAAGATTAGGGAGAAGTAAATTCCTTATTTGGTAAAATCGGCAATAAATTAGGTAAACTAAAATATAAGACAAATTGTGTTTAGTTAATTTTGGCCCGCCCGATCCCCATCAATTACTTTATTTTTTTTCATCTTCGCGTAATTGGTTGGCTGCCCAAATTTTTTTTACATGTGTAGTACATATGTATATAAAGTGAGGGCGGAGTCTATGAAAATCCAGAACCCAAAGGCATTGAAATGATATAATTTTATAACTCAAGTATAATAATTTCAAGACACATAATTTTATACTCCTTAAATTAAAAAATTAATTAATTAATAATGACAAAAATAAAATTTTTCATACTATATATTAAGGCACGTTTTGGACTTAATCCAAGGATCATACAATAATTTATTTTACTTAGGCATACATTGCAGCAACTCGTTTAAGCGCTCAAGCAATCCAAAGGGTTAAATTAAATAATAAGAAAATTTCCAAATTAATTGGCACTTTCTACATTCACTTAAATAAAACCAACTCTTACAAGGAATCATAACTTTAAATGTGTGAAAAATTGACAAGGATAGGATTAGATTGAAATAGAATTAAGAATAAAATGAGAGGAAACGGTGAAAATTTTTCCAAAATTAAATAGGACAGGAGCAAGCAACAGCATCATTTTTTAAGCATGCCAATTTCTAGTAAAGGAAAAAGTCTAGCAATAAATAAATGAGATCCATATATTAAATCTTATTAAGGCGCGACTAAATTTTTGACATTTCATTCTTACACATTTTTATTCATAAGGACGGAAACAACTTTAGGTAATTAATTTTGAATTCACTCTCATAACTAAATCTAATTTGTTAGAAAGGCTGGAAAAATAAGTTAGTATTTTATCCACTGGATTTTATTAATAAAAGTGCATTATGAATAATTCTTGGGAAGATAATATAAAAAGACATAAGATAAAAACAAATTTTATTCGTGTATGATAAATAATATTTAATAAAAGAATAATTTTAAATTTTTAAATTACTTTATAGGAAGTAAAAAATCTAGAAATATTTTTAGTAATGAAATTTGATACCTTTGATGAGAGAACGCAAAAATCTGCATAATTGCAGATTCCCAAGAATATGAATGAAGAATTTAAAGAATAATAAAATTCAGTGCCGATCATCCGGATGCTCATTAATTTAAGAGTGGGGTCTAAAGAATATTTAATAAATGGAAGGATAAAAAAGGGCATAAATGTTCGCTAATGTATAACCTTCAAGATTAGGAGGCCAAATGCAATATTCTTTTAAGAACAAAAAGTTCAAAAAATATAAACTATTGTTAAATACACAAAAGGATAAAATAGGAAGATAACTTTAAAAAATTAAGAAATACTGATGTTATGTATGTATAATTAAAGACAAGAATATGATTTAGTCGGCTTGAGAAAAGGCATGAGCGGGAACTTTGAACCACTATTGGATATAATTTTGTTTCAACTTATAAGGCTTTAGTAAATGAATAACCAGTATGGAGAAAATTCGAAGCTAGAGTACCTCGAAATTTTTGATAGATATGGTGTAGAGTTTGGTATTTTGATGCTGAAAAATGTCAAGTGATCACTGTTATTTTTAGAAAATTTTCAGTTAAAACATATGTTTAAAAGCTCTAAAAGTAATGAAATATTGCTAGTTTATTTTCTTATTTTATCCAACAAAGGATAAAAAGAATTATTCTTATTTATTTAATAATAGATAATGAATCTTGTAAAACTTTTTAGGAACAAAGGGAAAAAGGATTTTTGATGTAGCCACCCAAAACTTTGCTTAAAAGAAATGGGAATTATACAAACGAATTAAAAATTATAAAGGATTTAGTTCTTAAATTTATTTTGCAAATGAAACTCTTAAATTATTAAGAAAATTCTTGCCAAAATTTGAATTTTTTAAATATCTTGTCAAATATTCATTATTTGGCTTTTATTGGTCATTTTTTTGTAAATTCTCTAAATTAAAAAAAAGATTTATAGCATAAAAATGACTCAAGAAAATCTTGTAAATTATTAAGTCGAAGAAAATATTTTTTACTTAATTTTGAAAACAAAACAGCGTGACTTAAAGACACACTTGACTTTAAAGTTAATTCATGCGTTTGATGATAAACAATTAAAGTCATGCTCAATGAATGTGCATTAACCTTGTTATTTAATTTTTTAAAAGCGGATGAGGAAAGAACGAGGAAGAAGTTGTCAACATCTTTTTGTTTTGTTTTTCTTCCGCCAGTTGATCATTTTTTGTGCCAGATTCTCTAAGCTAACCTGTGGCCGCTAAGAAAATTTGTTTATTATTCAGTACAACAATTAAAATAATTGGCACTTTTCACATAAGCATGCAATTTGTTTTAATGTAATTGTATTTGTTTTCTATCTGTCGACGTTGTTCATTTTTTTAATTTATAAGGAAAACAATTACAAGAAAACAATTAATGCTTGCGTCTTCATTTAAGCGTTCACATGCTTATGTTATTGACATTTAAAGGAAAAGTAGTTTAGTATTTATGAAAGTCAGGGAAGTAATTACAAAAAAGAAAAAAACCACAAATTTCTTATTTTTAAATCGTTATAAATATGTACACGATAAGGAATGTAAATGCATGTACAAAAAAGGCCAATTCTTTATGAGTAAAATAGACTTAATTCGCCCATTTCCTTTATCCTTTATTTTTATGTTCATCTTCCTAAAAACCATTAAACTGCAGATGCTTTTAATGTACAAGCGTACTAATGTTTTTTAATGATTGACATCCAGCGGTCGGCTTTAGTCAGCTGCCTTAATTTCCAAAAACAAATTCTACAAAAACTGCTAATTTGTCTTTAAACATGCTTTGGTTGTTTAATAGTCAAAAATATTTAAAATTACAATTACGCTTTAATTAGGTATTTTTATCTCGTAAAGACACCCTCATAAGTTATAGGTGCCAGGAATGAACTGAGGTTACCGAACCTCAGTATTGCTCAAAAGGGAAAGAAACAAAATTTAAATGGGTATATTGAAGGATACAAAGTTTAAAATAGAAATGCATTTTCACCTCTTAAATATTTATTCAATATATCTTTAATCGCCTTACTAGATCCATAATCTAAATTGCTTGGGCATTCCATTTAACAAAATCCGAAAAAAATTCTCGGATAAATACATACGCCACCAACCAAATTCAATAAAAGCTATAAGCTACTAAATGATGTAAAACTAAGGCTTGTTTATCAATAAAATATTAATAAAAACTAAATTAAAATTTTAAGAAAAATTTGAGTGAAATTTTATTCAATGATAAAGCTTATATTGTTAAGAAATTATAATTGTAATAATTATGCGTAAAAGATAAAATGGTTAAAAATAGAGGCACAATTAAAATATAATAGTAAAAATGCACGTTGTGCTACAAAATAATGAAGCTACGATCCTACAAGAAATTTTATGCGTTCTTCTGTGTGTGATAGCGCTGTTCAAGTCGGCGTTTCAAATCATGCCAAAAGCAACCTTTCATGTTCTGAAAGTAATTATTTACATGGAAAAATTAATTTTTTGTTAAAAGTGCCTCAAAACGATCATAGCAGCTCAGATATGTCATATCCAATTGAGTAACATTTCCGGGTATCTGATTACAAAATGTCAAGCATCTAATAAAAAATACAAAATTAATAAGGGTGTAAATAAATTAAATAAAAATGAACTTTTCGCCAGCCATAGTGTTGGCAACACCTAAAAGATTTATTTAAGCTAATGCTTGTTTTATGTATTATGAATAGAAAGTGGAGTGTATTTTACCCCAATAACCGATAAAAACAGCATTTCAAAAATGGAAGTATAATAAAGATTAAGTGCTTACCATTGCGTGCACAACATTCTCGATGATCTCGACCTTGTGCTGCACAAAACTGCATGTCTGCTGCTGCCTAAATAAGTGTATTAATTAAAAAATAAATCCGCAGATCCTTAAGACTTGAAATTTAGCCTTTAAACCCAAAATTTACTTACTTGCATTGGGCATGAATCCATGCGGAAGTACATGTTCTAAATTAAATGGATTTCACATGAAATAAATTTTAATAATCATCAGGCTTTATATTCTTCAAAATAAAAATACCTGAAGAGCCTGGCGAGTGAAAGAGACGAATGAGCATTTGTTGAGACATTGGTCAGGCTTTGAAAATATTTATAAAATATAATTATTTTACTCGTGTTTTACCAATTGTCGCGCCTGACAACAAGCCATAAAGCGTGCGTCTGGGCTGTCTAATGGTCTGTTTTCATGCTCTTCTTCGCCACCCTACAAATACAAATTTTAATTTCGGTTAATATTGGCATATTAAAAACTACAATTTTTCTAGTTTCAACTGAACAAATCATTAAAATAAAATTACCTCAAAGCCTTCCAAATCTTTTGAGTTGATCTTCAGTGTCCTAGAAGATGCAACCCTCGCTCTAAGTCGATAACATCCGTACTGGCCACAACCTTAAAAGAAATTAATGAAATGAGTAAATTCTTAGTGTGTCCAGAATTTCATACCATATCCAACTCCACATTGTGCCGGTATACATGGAGGTGGTGGTGGTGGCAAACATCCAACTGAACATAAATAATTTTTTTAATTAGCCGATTATTGTTTATTTAATTTTCGATTGCTTTTTATTTTTCTAATTACCTCCTCCGCCACATATTCCTGAAGCAAAACAAGCGTCACTCAAATGGTTATGATTGAGGAATAAAAGTATCATGAATGAGTAAAGAAATAGTCGAATAAAGTATGTAAATTTTGTAGTAATTGTAGTTTCAGGCATTGTAGTTTTTTAGTAAATTTAGAATAAAGTTGAGACTGGAGTTTTTCTATTAAAAAATAAAATGCTAAATTTATAATAAATCCTCTATGAAAAAATATAATCGTTGCACGATAGATGATGGACGACAATAAAAGGATAGCAACTGGCCATTCAATGCGCGACCAATTTTCTTCCAAAAAATAATGCTGCCATCCGGCTTTGGAAAATTAGGCCGGCTATGTGAAATCTAGAATTTAAGTTAAGCCGCGCAGTTATGAAATCGCGCTGTCTAACGTCGCCTAATTCCAATTTTGCACTATTTCTTTTGGCAACTATTCACGAAATTAAAAAAATATTTCTGGCTTAGGTAAATTCTTTTAATCTTCTAAATCGATTGAGTCTTCACTTTTCCCTAAATATCCCTAAATATTGTATGGAATACAATTTTTTGAAACATATTTTCTATTTTCTGGTTATAAGTAAAAGAAAATATGTATAAAATTCTTTCAAATTTGTATTTCAACAGATTAGTCTAATCCTTGGGAGTGGACAGTGTCCAGAGTGATGGATATTTCATGACTTCACAAATTCTCTCTACTAATCCTTCTTCTCTCTCATTGTACATATTTTCAATTCTAAATAAGGAATCACTTTTTTTAACGTTAAAAGAGGAAGAAGCTTAAATAGCGTTTTGAAATTGGTTATTTGAAAGTGTAGACAAGTTAATATGTAGATGATGGAATAAAAGAAAAGCGGCTTATTATTAGATTAAAAATGTGTTAAAAAGCATTTTGAAATATGTATTTGAAACCGGTCATGTTTCATTCAATAAAATTTTTATCTTTTTTAACTTTAAGAAAATTGATTTGTTTTACTTTTAAAAAATCCATATTAAAGCTAAAAACCATGGAAACGATATTGTATCTAATGATAAATTTTAAAAAATAAAAGAAAAAATTTTATTAATTGGATTTTAGGGAGTAATTTGCCATAATTAAGAATTTAATAAAAAAAAAGCCAGAAACATTTGGAATCGGTGTTAAGAAAAGGAAAAAATTTCATATTGCCTTTTGAAATAGCTTTTCGGCTAATATATTTTATGCGCGCAATTTCCTTCTACATTTCCAAATTTATAATCGTCTATTGCCAGTCTCTATGGGCGTGTATTTAACCGTTGGTGGCGTTTGTGGTCAGAAAATTGGTCAAAAAGGATAAGGTTGGACGAAGAAAAAGTTTTTTTGTATGTTTGTATTAATTCCAGGCAGTCATGCTTGCATGGTTTTGTTAAGTTTCTGTTTGTTACGATTAAACATTAAAATTAAATTTACACTTGTATGTTGCTTTTTGGTACTTTCTGATTTGTTGGTTTATTCTGACCGGTTGGCAATATAAAAATTGCGAATAAAAGAAGGAATGACCGGTGTTGTTAGAGGACAATGTAAAGAAAAAATTGAGAAAGGATGAATCAAAAAGGATATTAATATTAGTAATTGGTTTTGACGAGAAAATAGTTATGAATTTATCCTGTTATTCGCGTTTGTATGTAAGAAAGTATTAATATGTAAAAAGTAAAATGAAAAATTGAAAGAAACATGCAAATTAATAAATTAGTATGAGTGTAGGGAAATGTTTTCTGATCATCTGAAGCAATCAAAAATTTGTTGAAAGGCAAAAATTTAGTTGAAGACAGACGATAGGCACGAAGGATTAATTTTACCAGTATTATTGAGGATAATGCAGAATGTGAATGAGGTAGTCAGAAAAAAGAAAGCGATAGGTAGAAATGAAACGCGTTTTGATGTTTGTACGTTTGGACGAAAAATCCTAGTAAAATTCCTTGTTGATGATGGGAATTATAGCCTTTAGCGAATACCTGTTTTAATATTCCTCCTAAGAAAGTAAAAAAGGTTGAGGGGAAAGGTGTGTTAATGTAAAATGAAGATGAAAAATGTAAAAAGAAATTGTTTTCTTTCAGATTAGAGTGAAAAGAATGAAAATTATGGGCTTTAAATTGTTGCACCAACTATTTTGAATATTTTATCTTATCATGTCTTTTAATAAAAGATATAAAGTAGAAAAATAATTCTTTCTAAGTTTATCAATAGACTGAAAAAAAGGCTTTCAAAAAGGCTTTTATAACGAAGGTCGATATGTAATATTTTGGACGTTTTTTAACCGCTTTACGTCAGCGCTAAATTATATTAACACAAAAATAACTAAAATTACAATTTTACGTGATTCATCTAAAGCATTAGACAATGAATCCATCAAAATTGACCTTGAAGCCTCATTCTTTTGAATATTTTTTGTTTGAAGGAAAGCAAATTTACCAGCTCAATTGTTTCCTTTGTTGTTTTTCACTTTCTTCTTTTACGCAAACTAAATCAAAATGTATTGTTATGCACGATTACAATAAAAAACATAGCTCAAGGTGGCTCAATTATCAAGGACATCTGCGTAAAAGATATTCTCCTTTAACTTAACCCTTTGTAAAATTCTCCCTATGGCTAATTTATTTAAAAGGTAAGCACAATGTGCGGAAATGAGCAATAATTAAAAAACAGGTGATCTTAAAGAAAGCCCTCGATTCGGGTAGGTACAAAACACCTTCCAACAGAACCTTCTTGACAAAACATCTTTGACCAAAAGTAGGCTTCCCTTTATGTCTTTCGCCTTTTTGACCATTTTATAATTTGACCATTTTACATTTGTGACCATTTTATATTTTTCTCCGTTAATGACCATTTCTTTTTATTGTTTGTTTTTTAATGGTTTGTGTTTTTTGATGCTGTTTTTTTTGTTCATTGATTTTTGTAATTGTTTGCGCTTTATTTATTTTCACAAAAACTAAAAATTTTGAGATTCTCTGAGATTTATTTTTTTAATGACATCATATATTTCTGGAGTGTTGGTATTCAAAGCAAGTAATGGGGATACGGGACTGCTATGGTTTCCTTCGGATTGTCGTCAAAAACATTGCCAAACTGGTCTAGCGCTTTTTCAACTAGGACAGTGGCTAATGTTTGTTTTTTTATTTTTTAAAAAATTATTTTGAAAGTTTTCTTAAGTTATGACAGAATTAATGATATTATTGTTCGACCACTAGACGGTATGCCGCCTTATGAAACCCGCCTCTATCGGACTGAATCATTACAGCGGGACGTGTTTGTCGAGGTTCTTTTTGCTATTAATATTATAATATTTTTGCATCATTTACATCTAGATCCGTGTTCCTCTCGTCTTTTTTTCGGACAGGGTCTTTAACCAGATTGTCGCATATGCCCCTGGCTTTGGGCGTGTTGGGTCGTTCTTTAGGCAAGATGCTAATCTGAAAATGGATTGCCTCTATCATGCATGGATTGCATTGTATTATTTTAATCAAACTATTTCAATTTAAAATAATTTTAGTTTTGGTCTCTATCGTGATCCAAATTTATTGAAGCTAATGAACACTTTCGATGTCCAATGGTTGCTCACTTATCTGGCTGAGCCATTTAGCACCAATGAGATGGTTAAATTTTTAAATATGTATGAATAGCGATCGATTATGTTAGTTTCTTTACAAACCACGACTTGTTTTTTCCCGAAATTGTACGACTTGAACTTAAGATTAGTTTATAAGCAAAATTGTGCATGGATAATATCAATATATCAGCATACGAATACCAGAATTCTTGTCCTTGCCCAAATAAGGTTATAAGGATGTCGGGGCTGTTAAAAACAATGAATCTTTTAGATAAGCTAGTTTTTTTTGAAATTGATCGTTTATCCTTCAGTTATCTGCTTCGGCATCATGCATTGAATTAAGCCTTGTCAATGGAATTGTCATCAAGCTTGATAGTTTCAATGTTTCCAGTGGTTCCGATAGTGGCAACGATAATCAAGAAAATGGCGACGAAGAGCATCACAATTTCAAGATTGTCACGGTAATTTTGATTTGTATTTTGTGTTATAATGTCTATTTTATCAGTTTTGGACACCTTGGCTGCACTCGATTTGTAAATACAAGTATGACGTGGCTACTCATACGAAGTTGGATTTCCTCATTGGACACTGGTTTAAATTCATGCCAGCGTGAGTTGATTGAACAAGTTTATAACTTATAGCAAAATCATTTCAGTGCTAACTGGTCGAACACTGGTGTTGCGGTCAGTCCATTTGCGGTACAGGCGCCAAAGGGAATGAGTGTTATCAAACGGAATCCCTTAAGGGTATTTATTTCTATTTGTCTCGTGGGTGGGTTCATCCTTTCAAAATCAATATTTGAGCTGGTTTGGTATTTATTTTTTGCTCTAGTTTCTTCACCCCTTTTTTCTATCTTTTCTATCCTAACAATAAATAGGGCGTGAATTTATTGGAAAAGTTTACTACTGAAAACGAGCTTATTCTCAGTTTTCGTATTGCATTTAACTTTTATTTGTTCTTGTATATTCATCAATTTAATTTTTAATTAAAATTTACTCGCATATTTTTAGTTACGGATTTCACACGCTCTTTACAATCTGGATCAGGACCCAGCTGTTTATATTGGTTAATATTTCAAACGTTTTTACTGTTATCTTTTTTCTTAAAGTTCGTGTGCCGGATTGGCTTGGTGTTCTTCAATCAGGAAGAGAGTTTATCACTTCACTGCGCCGTGCTCGACAATCGTGTCCAAAGTTTGCTCCTCGACTTATTGTAGAACTTAATGATGTTTATAATTGGGTGCTCCGGGACTTTGATGGACGCACTGGCTCACCGATCCGTGTGGCACCTGCACAGGAAGTAATGGAGCATGAGTCAGGCGATGTTGATGAGGAAGGCGTCGAAGTAAAGGAGAATGAAATAGAGGTTCCGGAATCAAGTATGAATTTTTGGTTTTTAGTTTTATCCTAATTCTTCCAGCTGCACCGATCTTGACAGGAGGGTTTGGCCAATCGAATCGTTCTACAAATATTCCTTTTGTTTCGTCAACACCAAAAGTTTCAACTGCTATTAAGAACATGAACGATTTTGGGGATTTGTTGGATGACAAAAAGAAAGTGCCTCCAACTGATGGTGGTTTTGGACGTTCACGACATAATTCTCGTCCAGTGGGTCAGGTTTCACGTCCCTTGGTTAACAATGAACATTTGGTGGACAATGAACGGTAATTATTTTTTGTTAATTGAATGTAGGAACTGTAAATATAATAAAAATGAAAATATTTTTGGGTTTTTAGTTCACAATCAAATATAAGTGAGGAAGCTAAAGAGAATGATATGACACATGATGTGGCCCAGCCACGAACCACCGTTAATGCTACTAGGGGATCCTTTGGTGGTAGCCGACGTGGTGCAAAGCCTCGACCAGAATTTTCACGCGCTTCACCCGACCCACCTTCGGTATTTTATTTCATTTTTTGAAAATCCTGAGTTTATTTTTACAGAGATCTCATTCTCGACACGAAGGCAAGGCAACTCAACAACGATCTTCATCACGCCATAATGGCACATTCCTGGATCAATGCAACAAGCGTTCTGGCGGAATCGAGAAGAAGAACTTGAGCGGTGTCGTCGTCGCAAAAAAAACCAGCAATAATCGCAGCAAAAATGGAATAATAATGTTTGTTGTTTAACAATACTTAAACCTAATAAAGGACCTCAAATTTAATTTCTAGTTATTCGCCCGTTTTTCCGGAAGGTGAGATTTCTGTCCCTGTGTCCTTGTGTGGCGATTTGCGTGTTGGGAGTTGGGTCAAGTTCAATGCGTAAGTTCATTTAGCTTCTTCACTCTTTTGACTCTGAACATCTAATGTTTAGAACCATTATGGGTGAAAAGATAACCACTACGGATTTTGAAGTAGAGAAAACACCGCCTTTTGAGACTAAAGCATGTGGAAATACTATTAAGGTATGATTTAAACGCAAATTTCTTTGTTAGAAAATTTTTAGATCAAGCTCAATGCATATGTTCCGAAGAGATGGTACCCGCGTATGTCAACGTTCGTTCCCATAGTTGAGACGGATTTTGTTAAGGTTTTTTTAATTCAATGTTTTTTTTACCCTGTATATTTAGGTTATCGATAGTAAAGGCCTGTTTGATGAGACGTGTGCTAACCAGCAGTTGACAGTTTGGATTGAAAGGACACTTGAAGGAGACTCACAATACAATATTTTTTGGCATGTTGACCAAATTGATGAGTGAGATTTGATGATGAATATCAGTATTATTTATTGGCTTTTATACATATTAGGTTGTAACGTTTAACATTTTTCCTAACTAACCTTTGCCTTAGTTTTGTAATTTTCCAAATGGATAAAATTCTTATAAATTTAAACTGTTACAACCGAAAGTGATGAACATTTGAATATGATTTTTTGGGTTCTTTCAATTAAATATTTATCGTACGGTATAAAGATGGTCAACTTATTGTTAGTCATGAATTTAACCGGATCAGTTAAGCGATCACGTCTTATTTTCTGGTATGTTGTCCAATAACAAATTAAAACTTTTAACATCAAATTTTTAATACTGAACACATCCCTAAATCAATCTAATCTCGATAATTCAACTATGAGGCTTATCCTATTTCATTGTCAGGTTGTTTGGAACCTAAGCCTGCTAAAATTCTAACAATTTTTGCCTGCGGTGCGAGAAATCGAATTTTTTGACACTTTCGACGCCAGAAGTATGGATTTAACAAATCACGAAAAATATATTCTTTAGATTTAAAAAAAATTTATTCGACAATTTAAATATTCTGATTGAGCTAAAGAATCAGACGGAAAACAATGTCGATAAAAATAACCAAATAATTTCCAATAAAATTTCAAAACAATAGGCATTTAACATTGCGATGTGACATATATTTTAGGATTCTCCTCCTATGTGATGTTGTTGCGGTTGAACTTCTTTAGTCTCGTTCTTTGATGCTTCCTCGAAATCACCAACCAACTCTTAAAATTAAAACATCAATTTCTAACACTGAATATAGCCCTTAATTCTTAATGGTGTTTTCGCTACTATAAAAAAATTGAAAGAATATGCAGGATGCTACTATCAAACTCCCGCCAAAATCCTAGACGGGTGCTAGCGAAAAATCCAACTAGATATAATTTTGCGTGTTATGAAAATGGACATGTTACAGAACATGACCATATAGAAAACACGCAACCTAAACGTTAACCACTAAGCCAAAGTAAACGTTTAGTAGAATATGTTAAATCGTTTTGATATTTCAAGGAGTATCCGTTATAAAAATCCATGTTTCCCTATTTTAAACACAAAACCTGGAACATCATCATCCGATGGCTTATATTGCGTAGTCACATTGTTGGCCAATTTCTTAAAATTATACATTTAAATTAGTTTTCAAAAACCAAAAATAAAACCTTCAAGTGCGCAAGCGATTCAGCTCCAAGCTGGTTTAGAATGCCCGGCAACATGTCAGTTATACCTAAAATCAATTTTAATGAAAAAACTTGTCAGAAAAGACGAACGCTTGTTCTCCGCAGTCCCAGTGATCGAAAAAGTACTAAAGTAAAGAAAGATTGTAGATTAATTAATATATAAAATGAACAAACTTAGCAGGCACTGAAGCTTGCACCTTCGGATTGTTGAAATGAATAACAGTCCCATCCTCCTTAATCATATTAACTTCTTCGATGCCAGGAATGTTCGTCACGGAAAGTTTCTTAAGGTTGCTCTGAAGCTTTTTGTCATCCAACGCTGTCGTTTTATGCACAACTTTCTTCTTTCTTCGGGCAGTACCCTAAACATGAACACTCTTACTTGACAAGAAAATTTTCTAAGTCTTCCTTATCGATAAAGTTCAATTTTTTTCATTTTTATACAGCATGATAAAACAAAACCTTGCCACCAGTGCGCACATGTTCAGCGTTCTGTTGAAGCTTCTTTATTTTTTCGGGATTCATCTTTTAATTTCAATATAATATATTTAGGTTCTAAATATGTTTAAAAGAAAAAAACTGATCAAATAATCATAAGATTAGTAGGGTTTCCATTTTCAGGAGTCTATTGTTTTGACTCCTGAAAATGGAGCATCTATTGATTTGCGACTGAATGTTCCTCCGCAAATAGACGTCTTCTCCCCCTAAAGCAGCCACCTAACATAAGACTTTTTGGCACGTATTAAATGAAACTCGTAAGATTAGGCACGTAAATGATAACTCACGTCGCATAGATAAAACAGGTAAGTTTATTGGCAAAAGATCAAGTGACGAAATGTAAAATAACAATTAGAAAATATAAAATGACAAAAAATTTATTATGCCAAATATAGAAATTTTAAATTTTGTAATGTAATTCTTCAGTCTAGGATCGGAATAAATATCGGGTTCCGGACAAGTTTCCCGGTATTTCTTCCCATTTTTGTAAAATTCCATGTAATATGCCGCGTTTTCCGTCAATTTTCCTCGGTCCAATGCCCTTCGACCAACTGTCTTTATGTCCCATTATCTCACTGTCTAATTGTCGTCCCATAAATAGATTCCAATTGTCACAAATCTAAGTGTCGTGACACAGTAAATATTAAATTCCTTTTTTAAGTTTTTATTCATCTTCTAATTTCTAATTGCTTTTGTTAATTTATAGTTGTTTATTTACTACATTCTAGTTGCTTATGGATTCTGTTGCTGAAAGTCCTATTAGTACCAGAAGGAGTGCGACAGACAATGCCTTCATTGTTTCAGTTGAAGATGGAGAACATGTTACAGAATCATGGGTGAGCACGTTATGGCGTTGGTGGAATGAACGAGTAATAAATGCACGATTGGTTTTTTGCTTTTATTTTCTATTTATATCATTTTTCTTAAGACACATTACGACAAGGAGGAGCGTCTCACTTTCATTGCTCAGAGATTTGCACGAGTCTTAACCGCTTTTTTTGATGAACGTACAAAAGTGGAATTAAGTGGACATTTGCTTTGTGAACAAACAAAACAGCTTCTTCGTGGAACTGATCCTTGGGCTATAGCGATGCGACGGAAATATGGGTATTTTAGATCAATATTTTTTAAAATCTTTTTTGCAGACAAAGAATGACTGAATGGATTTCAATTTATACTGGATACATGGAGCAGCATGAGAAAACCAACAAACAGAAAAAATTGCCAACACAGCCCTTATTGCCTATGAAGCTTACTGTTTCGAGATCCTTAGAGTTTTTGCGAAAAATACCACAGCTGCACATTGCCCTTCAAGATGGTGTTGATGACTTACTTGTAACTGTAAGTCTTTTAGTTTGCTTTGAAAAATAACTTCAGTATTGCTGTTACTCATTTTTTAATTTTTCAGAACGTGCTTGATGATCAACTGATGGGTTGTTTCCGTGGACGTCGTGACATCTCGGGTGCTATATTAGCGCGCATTCAGAATTTGGCAGCAACAATAACACAACAAATCGCATGGTCTATGCTTATTGAACCAGGACGTCCGAGAACAGATTTATCGGTATGACTTTGTAGAAATAAAATTAAATGAACATTTATAGCGTTTCTATGCCGAATTTGATGTGCTCGAGAGTTTCTTTGACAAGGTTGAGTTGTCTACTGACGAATTATCTACGGGGCAAACTTATTCATCGACTTCTGTTCAAAATGATATTAATGCAAGTTTTGTGTTGGGCGGTCCTCTTCTAAATACTTTTATTCTCGCCCAATCTCCTCGAAATCACACCATTGTTGACTTTTGGAAGATGGTTTGTTTTTTTTTAAATTTTTCCAATTTAAATTTAGGTTTGGCATGAGCGCAGCGAATTTATTTTTATGTTATCAGAAGCAAGTGTTGGTCCGTTAGTTGAATGTACTGGTGGTACTGTGATTTTTGAGCGCTTTTCCCACACTCACTGTCCTTTCTTTTGGCCTAGGTTTATTTCTTTTCTTCAATACTTGTATTTTTATCATTTACATTTTGTAGACTTGAGGACGATGAACTAAACTTCGGGTGTTTACACGTACGAAATGCTGGTATTGACATGGCTACAGACCCTCTTTTTACTATTTTCAATTTGGATATTTGGATGACAACAGTGGAAAGTTGTCAGCAAGGTGTGACAGCAAAATTACGTCTACAACTTTGGCAGTGGAATTGGAGAAACTACACAGATTTTTACTGGCCTTTCCGTTTACTTTTTCGGTTAACCTTTTTAATTTACTATCCTTTTTCTTATTACCTTTTTCAGTTCTCGTAACTCGAAACGTCCAACAATTTTGGTGTGCAATGATGGGTGTGGTAAATCAGGAACTTTAGCTCTCATTGAGGTATCACCTTTTACTAAAAATGAAATATATTTAAAATAAATTTCAGATCTTTCTAATGCAACTTATTCGTGGTTCTGTTTCTGTTGAATATCCAATGCTAACGGCAGGCGTGTTCCTTCGCCTTCAGCGACGTCATGCTGTTGCTAACTCGATGCAGTGGTTGTTTGCTTATCGTACAGTTTTACATTGGCTCCAACCTTTTGTTATTTCATGGTAAGAATTTTTTAATAAAAATATTATAGAAAGTGGAAGTGAAAACAATTTTTAACTTTTGTTTTTAAAATTTCAAACTAAATGGAATTAATTAAAATTTTTAGGTATCATCGTTTCGTGCTCGGTTTTACATTTCCTTCCCATGGATTTTGTGCAAAATATGAAGAGATTGCACACACCTATGCGCATAGAAAAAATTTGTCAATTTAGGATTTGTATGACTTTTACATATATTATTTTTGAATTTTTATATTAGGTATGTTTTTATTTTTTTGTTACTCATTTTTTGACTCACTACTAAAACTATAAATTAAGAGATAAACGGTATTTATTTGTAACTATTTTCAATTGACTATTTTTATGAAATATAACTCGAATATTTGGGCAAAAGACATTTAAAATGTAAACTTACACATTTATTGAGTGGCACTCTTATTAGCACCACAAAAGTCTATTGAAGGTGCGAATTAGTGGAATAAAAATAACAAGTTGGGACTCCGCGTGTATATTTATGCCTTTGGCCAAAATCCATTAATCTCTTCAATACTTCCTCATGGGCAATGACCTACTACGTAAGCTTTTCAAAAGTGACTACTCTTATTAATGCGATTAAGAGCAATTTCTGTGCGTGTTTATTGTCGACTCCCATATGCGGTTCCTTTTTTCTTCGGGCGCTCGAATAAATTTTTTCCAATCCTTAAGTGCAAAACTACCTTAATTACTCAATCCAAAATTGCTTGCATCACGTTCTCGACTGCTTTTTGTCTCCTCAAATTCTTGCCCATATTTATTAACAGCTAGCACCACTTTCCTTAACCTTCATTTTGTCTCATTTACTTCTCTTACTTTCGATGTTTGTTAGGCCCCCCACCCAACTAACTCCCATTTGCACCTCTACGCTTTTGTGGTTGCTTCGGAGGCTGTCTCTTCACTTAGAGTTTCCTCTTTGGTCCTCAGTTTTTTTCTTTTTACACATCTTATTTGTTAGGGCCGCCCGTTTGTTGGTTGGGCCTCTTAGTTGGTTCCTCTGCTATTAGTTGGTTGGCTCCATTTTCATGCCCCTATTTCACATTTCTAACTTCAATATCTGCGCGTTGACAACAGTTTATGTTAAGGACTTTGGCATTTTAGTGGGCCAACCAAAAAACGTTAACTTTTTTATTTTTGTTTTTTTACTTTTAAATTCTCTCTTGATTTGATTGATTCCCTTTCTTGGATCCTTGCTTTACCAACCGCTCTTAAAAATTGAGCTTATGAGAACATAAACGAAAAGGCGATTAAACAACACTTTATAACGTTCCTTTCCATTTATTTATGGACACATTAGTTTTTAGCAATCCATGTCTTTTATTTTCCTTGGAGATGCTTGGGGATCAACAATTGTAAATTCTTGAATACAATTCTTGTCTTCATGATATCATTGTTCTGATTCGGAATTTTATTCCATATTTTTGAAATTTAATTTACGTCTGTAATAAATTTAAATTCTTAATAACAGAATTATGCAACAACAAGATTTATTTAATTCACCTTCGTGTTCATCGATACAAAATAGAGCTTATCATACTGAACCAACTGAAGAGATTTCTAAGATAAGTTGTACAACAGATAAAACCGGTAATTAAAATTATCTTACTGCCTTAAAATCTGGAAATTGAACATTTGTTTTTTTGAAGGTAATAATATGCAGCCCCAAATTGTTGATCTACAAATGCCACGACAAACAGTCAAAACAAATGAACAAACTACAAAAACTTGTGATGGTCGATGTTTTGCCGAACGTCGTGTTCATTGCAGGGAACTTGGTAAATGGGGAAAGCCAATGCTTATGACAATTGTTGGTGGGTTTGAATTTTTTAATTTCGAGTAAATTAATTGAATTTTTTCTTTCTTCCATCTCATTATTTTTTTCTACTGGGGTATTTCTCTTTTCACTTATTCTTTTTTTAAACTTTTCTGACGGACATAATACCATTACCGCTTAACTTCTTTCTCGTTTCTCATGTTTTTTTTGGTTTATGTCTAAGGTTGTCAGAAAGATCATAGTTTTCGATTAGCTTCTCTATGAATGAAATAATGTAGAGGTTTATGCAAATATTATTAATTAATTAATTCAGAAAATTTTTTTTAATTCTCCATTGAACTAACTGCTAAACTTTATTTTTAACTATCTATTTAGAGTACATATAGCCCTAAAAAGCCCAGATAATCTTTTCACAAAATATATGTTCATATTTGTAAGATTCACTTCTTTATATGTACTATCTATTCATACATATTATTTGTACTGTATTTATGCGTAACCAACAGAGATCTTTATTTTTATTCCTCAATCCCAAAAATAAATCTCTATTTTCATCTCAGATATTAATTTAAAAGGCTGTTGACATTAGCATCCCAAAATCGTAATAAAGACAGCTTTTAACGATGCCGAACTTTTTTTATTTGGTAAAAGTGTTGAAGCTAATGAGAATAAGTAAAATTAAGATGTATGGTTGCCCGGGGGATTGTTGTGTCCAATAAATTTTAAACATTTTCAAAAGTACAAAAAATTAATAAATTGGTATTAATTTATGTTTTTTCACTTTAAGCTTGAACCTTTTGAAATCGTTTATATTTTTATATTTTGTTTTTGCCGTTATTTTTGACAAATCTTCCCTACATTTGGACATCATTAATTTAGAAAGCATTTTCTGACAAAAATATTTTCTAATAGTTATTGGGGATTGGCTCATACACAAGCTTATAAACATATATTTTGGTGATTCTGTGGTTTCCATGGTGGTTGTCACGGCACCATTTAATGTTAGCATTTTGGTTAGTGGCCTATTTATTGTGTGTGACAGCGATCCCCATTCCCTAAATCCTTGTGAGTCTGGATGCTAATTTGTTTTAGGAAATAAGCAGGAATGGGAAAAAGGGGAAATTTATTAATTTGATGAAAATAATATAAAGTAAAAATAAGGAGAAATGATAAGAATGAGATAAATTTATCTTAAGATTTTTGGGATGCTAATTATAAATTTTAATTAATTTTAACTTATAAATTTACTCTATTTTTCTCTTAACTATCTACTTCCTAATTTATCTTTTATTCATTTTTATCTTTTTCCTTATCTTCCATTTAAACATCCTTTATCTTTAGTACACTGTTTTTGGCCAAAATTTTTCATTTGCTTTTTACACATTCACTACATATAGCGCATTCATATATAAACGGCATTTGCCTCAAGTGCAATCCTTTGGCACACTTAATTAATTTTTATGCCCGGGCTAAATTTGTGCTAAACATCGGCTTCCTAAGTGAGTCTCATTTTCATTTCACACTACGAATTGGCGCAAAAGTGTAGCGATGGAAACGTCAGTGAAGAAGATGGGAAGTGCAAGATTATTTTGAAGGGCGATAAAATACGCAGAAAATGCAAAACAAAATGAAAATTACTTTTTAGCTGGTTATTAATAAAAATTTAAAAATTGTCCATGGCGCACATGCATAGATTAGTCATTAATATTTTTAATGTTAGTGCGCGGTAAATAACCTGCAATTTCTGCGGGAATATAATTGGGATGTAGAGGATACGATTTATTAAATAGTAAGAGAAGAGAGGTAGTATTTGGCAACCAATATAAACTACCTATATATATTTGAACGTATAACAGCAACTATTTTAAAATCTCAGTTATCTAAAATCTAGGAAAATATTTAAATTTTACTCTAAACCTATCAAATGAAAATGAAATTCTTTGTGCCAAATGCTTTAGATAAAATAAATAAATTGGTGTGAAGATGGATACAAGTGGCAAAGAGTGAATATAAAATGAGTTGGATTTGTGAAAAAGGGAAGAAATAATAATGAAACCCACCCTTTGCCCGAATTAATTAGTAGTATGCAAAAGAACCTCTGCAACAGACATGGCTGTCTAAATGTGGCAATATTCTCGTCTTCTCTTTCAAATTTTTTGAAATGGGGCGAAAATGCTGGATATTTTCTTGGTTGATGGGAATTTTCTTTAATATATTTTCATTTTCCTTTTGCCATCCACTTTTCTTACTTCGTCTCATTTCACGCCTCGAGCTGTAAATACTCCATTTATTGCGCTCAAATTTCAAAGTAAAAACTCATCTGATACCCGTTTTTTTGTTAAACAGAATTTTAAATTTTTTGAGATTTCTTAATGAGAATTTTAAAATTATTTACATTTTTACAAAAAAATCTTCCTCTTTTTCTAAATTATTAATTAATTTATGTATATTTTCTATATTTATGTGAAAACTTTAATTCCACCACCCTTTACATTAGCATTATTTTTAACCAACATTTTATTTCATTTCTTTGTTCTTTAGTAAAAATGTTCGCTTCTCTTAGACAATCTAAAAAATTAAAGTTACACCTTTTGCCAGCCTAAAAACAAAGATTAATTTATTCAATAATTTGTTTTAAAATTTGTCTAAACTCAAAATTATTTGGTTTCTTGTATAATGTTAAAATAAACGCAGAATGCCGCCCAGAGGTCCTTAATTTTGGGATTTAATAATTTTGCTCCTCAATCCCTTTAGTCAGGCTCAGGAGGAAGGTATGGGTATGCTTTTGGAAATAATCTTTAAACCATAAACTTTGAAATTATCTTTTTGTTCTCTCTTCACTCTTCTGTGATTTTCTAGGCAAATTTTTCCCATTTGTATTCTTTATCTTCCCTTCCCTAACAAAATTTGAAATTCGGTGGCCAGGAATATAGTAATTATTTATTTCGCTTTTATTCTTTTTATGTTTTCACCACAAACAGTCCATCCTCATCCAACTTCCGGTGGTTTCTAACCAAAGCGCGACTTCCTTGGCCATCATTTGGCCATGGCTAGAAAACTCTCATATAAGTAATGTTTATTCTTTTTTCATCACCGCTCTATCAACGCTTCCTTTATTTTCATTTAATCCTTCAAACGCGCCCCATCCTTACCCATCCTTTTAACCTTTTTTTTCGCTTTCTCAAAATAATTAGGATCATTTGCCAAATAAATTATGCATGTTTTTGGAAATAATTTTAAAATCCTAGAATTAGAAATAAGCACTTTAAATTTTATTTTTTAAATTACAATAAAAAATATTTTTTAAATTAATTCTCTCACACAAACGCTTTCCATTTATGTTGTAGAATGAGGTTTGTGAGGATTGTGGGATTGGCCCGGGCTAAATTTTTATATACAGTAGTTAAATGAGGAATAAGAGAACAATTTTTTAGTTCAATTGTTATTTTTCTTTTGTTACATATATCTTTAATTTTAAAAATTAAATTAGTTCTCTTTTTTATATTCATCAAGAACAACCATTCTTTAAATCAACTTAATTTTTTAAATTAATTTTAATAAATCATTTAAAAAAGATTAACTTAAAACTGCTATTTTAGGTCTCGAAAATGTATTTCAACGTGCGCTTGGACCACTTCAATGGCGCAAATACTGCAAAGCCGTTAAAGGTGGGTTTTGTTTTTGTGTTTCCTTTTTTCCGGAACTTTTTTTAAAACTTGATGAGAAGGGATTTATTTAAAAAATAAATAGCGAGAGTAAAACTGCTTAAGGCTATTTTTATATTGAGCAATATGAAAAATAACCAGCACGCTTCATTGAAATAATATTTAAGTTTTATTAGTGGCGGTGGCCAATTTTTATTAGTGGTGGCCGTTCTGGGGATATATAAATAATTCTTTTTTATCCATATAATATGTTGGGTGGTCCATCTGTCTTTTATTTTTTGATTATCCTGATTCTATTTTATAATCTTTCTACTAAATATTTTTACCTTCCAAAATCTTCATTTTACTCCCCAAAATCTATTTTTACTCACCCAAAATCTTTTCTACGTAATTCTGTCTTTGTTTTTAAGCATTTTTTCGTAATTTAACAAAAGTTTTTTTGTCTTTTTATGCATCTTAGTTGGTAAAGAAAGGTTAATTTACCAACAAATTGTATATAAAATGTGCGGCAGGCTTTATATTCTCTACTTCATTTTTGAAGCCTATCTCCGCACTTGCTATGGTTATTCGCTCTAAGCTGTCAGTTGGGAAAAATTTTTGGTTTTGTTATATAGTAGTAGGAAAATAAGTTTTGTTTTCTAATTTTTTTGTTTGTTTTGTGAACTTTTGCCGCCAGCCATCTACAAAATCAGAAGCAATTTTATTTTGAAAAGGGGACAAAAGAAACAAAGTTTGTCACTTTCCTTATTTTTGTTTTTTCTAAATTGACCGCATTTTTAGATTCGTTTTAACCCTAGTCTAAAAAGATTGAGCAGGTGGCAGCTTACAAAGATTTTCGCGCATTTTGTTATATTTTTGTCAATTGTATTACTTCAGTTTTTAAGTAAACCCCATTAGGATTTCTGATCAATTCTCCACTTAATTTTTTTTAATTTCGTTTTAAATTTTTAAAATGACATTCAATGATTACTGATTCTTTTTTAAACACCATTTCTCTTAATATAATTTTACCACTTCTTTTTTTCTATAATATCTTGTTTAAAAATCATGGTAGGATCCCTTTTTCTGCATTTTCTGCAACCACTCTAGTTTGCTTGTAGTTTCGGCAACATAAAAAAGGACAAAAAGTTCACAAGCTGATAGCTATTTAACTCATTTATTCTTTCCTATTCTTTTTTACGCACATTTTCATTGTTTCGTTTTTCATAGGATTGCCGTTTGACCTTTTATTATTTTAAATTTTTGCTCCAAATTTGAACTGCTAGAACCTATTTTCCTTGTCAATTCTTTGATTTATATTTATTTTTATTTTTTGACGTCATTAGATATTTTGGTTTTTTTAAAAATTTTAATTTAAGAAATTGCTCAAAATCATTTTGGAGATTTATTCTCATTCCTTTAAATAATCCTCACCCACCTTTATACAGTCTTATCTAAAAACCACCTACTCATTTTCTTTTTTTAATATTGAGGTAACAATGATTGTGTACATGAAAAATGAGAATTTTTTTTTAATTTTTTAGGGACGAATGTCATGTTTCTTTATGTTTTTGTGGATTATTATTTTAACATAAGTAGTTTTTTTATAATTCTAGTATGGGAATGTCGGCGAAGAAAGAAACCTGTCAGGTTCAAAAGTTTATCCTTTGAACATTTTAGTTTTCTTTGCTTATTTTATGTTTTTGATTGGCATGCGATAAGACAATAGAATTTATCAAAGAGTCAGCAGAACAAAGCTATTGTTTTTCCCTCAATTCTGCTGTGATTTTCTTTAAGCAGGACTTTTTTTTTAATTTTTTGCTCTAAAATTTTTTAACCATTACCATATGACTTTTTTAACATATAAGCATTTTGGGTGTGCACTTTCCTCACATATACATATTAAATGCTTATGCAGCAACCATTCGGGCGGCCCTATTAAAATTGGAGGTTCATAGGACTGCTTTCCACCACACCACCTCCGCAATGCTTTTTCTATTTCCCCCATTGGCCGGGTGTGCACATTTAGAGATGTCCGCCCGGCTGCTGCCCGACTGACATTTTTGTGTTTTTTTTATTTTGTTGGCCTATCTATCCCCCCATATTAACCCATTTTCTGCTCAATCATTCATTTATTTTTGTAAATTAAGCTTTATTTTGTCATTAATTTTGTATGTATTTTTCTCTTTATTTTTTCATTTCGTTTTCATTTATATATTTTTTTAAAAGCAAACACACTACTAAAACGGCCAACTTTCATTCTTCTTTCAACCTCCCCCCACATTAATGTGTAAAAATGACTAGGTATCTACCACCAATTGACATTTGCTTTTGTTGATGATCCAACGGTCCTCACAACATTCATTTTCCAATTCATTTCACCTGTCGATTAGTGTTGGGGTTTTACAAGGTATTGCAAATATTCTTAATTTGTTTTTTGAGGGGCGTGGCTAAGATCAAAAATATTTGGCTGAAATTCCTCATTCATTCCCTAAACGTTTTAAACCTGGGCTTAAATTTTTTAAATCTTAATGTTTGCAATACCGAAATCCTCTGATTTTTTATCTCTTATTTATATTTTGCATTTTATTTTTGTCAATGTAAAAATGGGAAAAAACTTTTAAGGAAGATCAAGGCTTAAGATAACTTTACATTAATGTTTTATTTGTTAAATAATTGTCGTTTTTATCGTCAGCCTCCTTTCTTTCTCAACGAATCTTAATTTTTGTCCTATGATTAAACCAAAAGATTTTTTAATAGCTTGCCCATCCTTAATAATCGAAGATTTTTAAACTTTGAGAACTTAGTTTTTTCCACAAAGATTTAACCGCTATAATTTTGTTGAAAGAATAAAGGTGTAAGAATGAGAATGTAGAGGGCAATGTTCATCAAAAATTAAAAAAGAATATATAAAATTTAAGTAGAATGAGAGAAATAATTTTTTAGAGCTTGGAAGGAATGTTTGGAAGTACAGTTATGTAAGTAGGCTAGGGCATCAAAAAAGTGGTTGATTTAAAAGGAAATGTTTGCTTTACCATATTTCTCTCCTCTTTTCTTTAAGATTATATTGGTTGTGAAGAAATTATGATTGAATGGGGCGGGAATAAATATTTTTTAAGTAGAAGAATATTTTTGATTATTAATTTTTTAAAGAGATTTGTGTGTAAACGAGACTAAAGTTTATTAAAAGTTGAGAAATTTGTTTAATGTTTAAATTTCTTAATGGAAATTGTAAAAAAGCTTTCTTCTCTAACGCATATCTCTCCTTCATTTAATTTTTAAATTCTTAAATTTTTTTCATTTAATTTCAGTTTTAAATTACAATTCTAACTTTTTTTCTAGCATCCATCGCAAATCCTAGGGATTTTTGTTTTATTGAAGAGTTACTTTGTGATTGGTGCCTTAATTCTAGCATGGCTGCAACTGGTTATGATGTATATTGATTTTATAAATTTATAAAAAAAATTTTTTAATTTTAGTCTTGTCCAACAATGAATGAGGAACTTCTTGGTGATGATTCTGCTTCTTTTAGCTGCTCTACTTTAGCAGCGTCTTCCTCATCCTCTACTAATAATGCATCACCTCAAGCTTCCACAACCTCAACAAATAGTAGAAATTTTAACAAGTGCTCAGCAGTTAATTTCCAATCCTCTTCGACTCTTAATGATGAATCATCTGATAGATCATCTCTTTCAGCTGCTTCTTTACAATTTATGATGGAAGCATCTGCTGCCTCTAATAATAATAATTCTGGATCCCAGCAGCAACACTTTCTTGGCATTCAATCATCAATGGCGTTCCTTGCTTCTTTGTTCAATCACGGTAAAATCTGATTAATTCTCTATTTTCTCAAAAATTCAAAGTAGGTGCTACAGAATATCCCCAAACTTATTTGCCACCATTGCCTTCAGCATTTTCATCTCTTCTACAAAAAACAAACCCATCAGTAGCGTTACAATCACCATCAATAATTCCAGCTGGATTTCCCAAAATAATGGCCAGTTCAAAACCTAGTTTATCAACAGCAGTCTCTCCAACATTTCCATTGTCTCTTCCACCACACTTTAATACTCAATCTTCTCTTGATGGTTTGTTTATTTTTAAATTTAATATTTTTATAATTTCGCTTGATTGGGGTCTTCTGTAGGATTGGCAGATCCGGATCCGAAAAAGTCAGGAATCCGGAAATCATTGGATCCGGGGACTTCCCTGGATCGTCAACTTTAATTCTACGTCTATGTCTTAAATCATGACTGCCCCTCAATGATTGTACACCACATTTCCTTATTTAGTTGCTAACATATTTCCAAAAATTTATATCTCTTTCTACTTTAGTACAACAACAACAGCAACAATTAGCAATGACCTGGCATTCGCAACTTCTTGCTCTCAGTTTTCTCAATTCAATGCAGCAACAACAACAACAGCAAAATGGATTTATCTTTCCTCCTTCTTTTCCATTAAATTCAGTTATTCAACCATCTAGTTTTGATCAACAGCATCAACAATTACTTTCATCTGCTTCTTCTGATGACGAAGCATTTTCTTTACTTTTTGGACAAAGATTGCAACAAAGAAAATATTCTCCGCCAACTTCGAATCAAACATTTCTCTCGACGGGTAGTATTGAAGGGAGTAATAAAAGTGATATTCCTAGTCAAAAAATTGGTGGAGATGAACAACCATTGGATCTTTCTGGTAACAATTACTAATTTTTTAAACTAAAAAACTAGATATTTTCAGCCAAACCAAGTGCCTTAAAAAATACTATTGGTAAAACTTCTTGCCCTTCTCGTTTAAAAATGAATATTTCTGATGATGTTTGTTCTCCACATTTAATCAAGGGGATTTTATCGCAACAAATTCGGTATTTAAAAATTAGAAATTTCCTCTTTAATTATCTCAACTTACAGAGAATCTCACGACTTGGATGAGGAAATTGATCTTAATGAAAGTGGAAATATAAATAATGGCGTTGTCAACTCAAATTCGAATTTACTGGAAGACGGTAGCGAAGCAGAAACTCCCAAATTATTAGGAGTGAAAAAATATTCGCAAGCAGATTTGGATGCTGCTGTTCTGGTAATCTTTGATTATTTCTTATTTTTCTAAACTTCTTTTTAGGACATTCGTCTCGGACGTTTAGGCACTCGCCGTGCTTCAGTAGTTTATGGTATACCTCGTTCAACATTGCGTAACAAAATTTACAAGCTTGAGGCTGCAGATGAACTTTTGACTAGTGGTTTGAATTGTAGCACTAATAATAATAATAATCGACACAAACGTCTAGCTGCCTCTGCTTTAAACAAAAAAGAACGTAAACGGTATTTTTTGTTTTTATTTAAAATTTTTCTTTTTTTTAATCTTAGAGTTGCGTCATCGTCAGTATCCTCATCGCCAAGATTGAAGAAAGAAAAACAGCAGGAAGCTGATGAAGGAATAGATCTTAACAACAGGTCTAATGTTGAGAAGAATTATGCATTGATACCTAAAAAAGGCGAGAATTTAAAGGCAAAAGAGAAAGACGAGCATTTGGAGTCTTCATTAGCAATTAAACAGCAACAACAACAATTGGATGTTTTAATTCCGGGTGCTTCGACCTCATTAACGAATGGGACGTCAGTACCAGGTTTCTATTTTTTCTGTCAAAAATTATTTTTCCTTATAGCAATAACTGCCGAAACTCTTTTCAAAGAACTTACTAGCCAACTTGGACAATTTGTTGGTCAGGCTAATAATATTGAACAACTGGCTAATTGTATTCCTACAGAACCCCAGTGTGATTTTGATTTAGAGAAGTATCAGGAGTTTGATCCAAAATGTAAAGGAAAACGTCAAAAACGTGGACAATACCGGTTAATTTTTAATTTACTTTTATCTTTCTAAATAATAAATTCTAGTAAATACAACAAGGATGCATTAGATAGAGCTGTAACGGCTGTACGTAATGGTGAAATGTCTGTTCACCGTGCAGGTTCACATTTTGGTGTGCCTCATTCTACGCTTGAATATAAGGTTTATTTGTGGTAGTATTCCTTTTTAAAAATTATAATTAGGTAAAGGAACGTAATCTTATGCGTATAAAAAGTAAAAAGCAGCACGGACTGCTAAGGTTACCACCTGTTTTGACTGCATCATCAGATGCCTCGGGAAGTGTTCAACAACAACATCAACAGAATTCTCAATATTCTTTCCAAAATAATAATTCAAATGGAGAAGGATATAAGAATGCGGAGGAGGAAGAAGAATCATGTTCTCCTGTGACTGGAGAAGTAAACAAAAACTAAAATATGAATTAAAAAATAATTTTTTAATATAAAGGTTCAAAATTTGCTTGGAACAATGCTTAAATCGCTGGTCTCTGCTGCTTCAGCAAATAATAGAGGAAATAATTTGTGTTAATATTATTTTTCTGCGATTTTAATGAAATATGTAATAGAGATCATATCTTTAAACCAGAAAAAGATCTGATAAAGTAGCAGCGATGTCACAGATTGAGAAAGAGGTCGAGGTTTGGATAATTTAATGGATCGGGTTTGTGTATCGGGCTAGAAAGATTTCGGGTATCGGATACTCATGACATCCCTGATAAGTAGTAGACCTATTCTGATCTCTAATACTTATTTAATTGATAGTTCTTTTGCCTTTAACTGATGATTCGATGTTCTAAATGTATCCTCTCCACCTTATATTTGTTACAATTTGTTCTCTCCATATTTGTATCACAATATCCAAAATTTTTATATTTACCAGGGATTATATTTCTTGACCATTCCTAAAAAAATAAATAAAATATTGTAGAATCGTTCTGTCTTCTGTTGTTGTTTTTCCACCAAGATATAATGTATCTTACATTTTAAACATATAAATATTTAATGTTTTTTATAAATATGTATTTACATATCTTTTTATATTAAAGAATTTTATTTTTTTATTTATGTTCAAATTTTCATTAAATTAATTTCTTCAGTTTGGCATAAAATTTATGTTCAATATGGCAATGAAAAATATACAAATGTGGATTCAAGACAAATACAATGGCAATTGTTCTTATGGGGATCGCGAGGTGGGTATTTTTTAAATTTTATTTTTAAAAGAGTGGAACATAAGCGTTCATGAGCCTTAATTTTATCAATCCAGCTTTTGTTCGCTAAATATTTTTTAACTCAAAGCTTGTGTTCCACTTATTTTTAAAAAGCTAACATAGACTAGCACAGAGTACTCTCTTATGTCATGTGTGCTTTCTATGCTTTCCTACTTTTAGTCTTGGCAGCATTTTTTGCATAGAAAATAAAGAACGCACACATTTTATGCCAAATCCTCCTATCCTGCATATCATTTAAAAATGGAAGCTTTTTACTTCCTTCACTGTTATTTTCTTTTACCTTCGTTTTTATTTTTAAATTAGCTTCTAATTTTTATTTTTTCCACTATTTTGTTAAGCAAAATTTCCAAATATTATTTTTTTATTTTCTATAGAAATTCCTTCATATAAATTTACTCAATTTCCATTTTTATAATCTTTTCCATTCATTGCTCATAAAAATTCAAAATAACATTCTTCTCTTTCCATGGTTCTTGGCCTATTTATCACCTCTAAATTCTTGTGTTCTTGAAAAAAATTCCCGCCAAAACCAATCAGTGCCATTCTCCTTGTCAGCAATTTCTTCTAACCATTTTTAATCATTCCATCTACCAAAAATATTTTTTATATGTTGAATCATTGATTTCCTAACTATTTTATTTTCATTCATTCCTCTTTAAAAATTGCCCACACAAATTTTTTGAATTTTGAAAAGTTTAAGTTTTGAAACACATTCTGATTATTATTTATCTTAACTAATAAAATTATCGAAGTATCTTTTCCATGTTCTTAAAAATGCTAACTAACCTAATCAACAAAAAAGGACAAATAAACTGTTGATTAAGCATTTGCTCTTTTTCTAGCAATTTTTTTTGTTTATTTTTCAAAGTCCAAATAAAACCTTCGAAAATGCTACCCTCATTAAAAAAATATTTTTTGTTTTCATTCACCTTTTTTTATATTTTTCTATTTATATATTTTATTTCTACTGATTATTTTTGTTTAATTTATCATCTTTCTATAATGCTGATGCAAACACAAAATGAAGGAAATTGGTATTTTTTGCCCTTTATTTTTGAACATCTTATTTATAGAAAATTGTTTGGCCAAAATTATTTTTTAAGCAACATACTATTTTTGGTTTTATTTTAAAACCGATTTTAAGTTTAATATTTTAAAAACAAACAAAGCTAACTAAACTTAGGTTTTAAATTAATTTGTTTTGTGTTTGCTAATGGAAAAAGTATTTTACAGGGGAGGGGGTTCTTGTAGGCTTTGAAGAGCAGCTATTTTTTAAATCTATTTTTTATATTTTATAAAAGAAAAGCATAAAAACATATTTACTAACTAGAGAGTATGAAAAGCTTATTTACTATCATGTGGTTATTTATTTTTGTGATTTTTCTTTTCGAAATTTTTAGCTTTTTTATAAAAACAAAATAGTAATGCAATGAAAAAACGAATGCTATGTAGTTAGGGGAGAGAATTTGGAGGGCTTTATTCTTAACGGAAGCGGATTTCGAAATTATTTCTTGCATTTTATTTATTTTGTTTTTTCCCCAAGAATTAAAATTTTATATTTTTAGTTTTTAATTTAAACTATTTATTTGCCGTTCTTTTTAATCATTTAATTCAATTTTTAGTTAATTGAATTAAACTAGTTGAATTAAACTTTTCATTTCTCTCCTCTTGTGTTAGATCTGATATAGGTAGATATATTTTACTTTTGATCGAGTTTGCTAATTATACTTAGAAGTGAAAAAGAAAAAAAAAGAAAAAAATTTGTCTCGTGATTAATTTGTGTGGTGCTTAAAAGTTGGCTTTTTGACTTTTGCTCCACACACACCCATGGCCTTGCTGAATATATTTTTTCTATCGTTTTTTTCTTGTTTCTTACTTTAATCCATCTTATTGAAGATTTTTTCCAATTTTTTCAATTATATTTTTCTCGACATTTTTCTTTAAAATAATTTCTATTAGCGCACTAACTTCATAAATATTTATTATTTTTGCTGATTCAAGAAACTTTCCTTCCGTTTTTTAAGCATCTGGTTTGCTGTTTGGGAAATAAAAATATTTGATATGGAACAAAACCATTCATTCTCCTTTTTATCCTTTTAGTCTTTAAACTTTTATTTTTTAACAAATTTTGTTAGAACTTTGGGGGGAATAATTGGTGAGAATAAATTGAATAAAATTTAGTAGATTGATAGTTTTTAAAAATATTTTTTATCAAACTGTTTCTATTCTAAAAATATTAACACATAAATTAATTGTTTTTTTGTGTAATCTTTTTATCATTTTATTTCCTAATTAAATAGTAAATTTTATTTTTGTATATTTGACGTTCATTCGTTTTTTTTCCAAACCCCTCACCAAATATGCAAAGGCTAGAAACTGGAATTTCATTTATTTTTATTTTTCATTAAAAGATTTTGTAAATTTTTGAATAGCTAAGTAAGAATTTTAAATGTTAACCTTTTTCTTCTTCTTAAACTTTTTTCCTTTTCTTCCTAATTCTTGTTATATTTAGCGTTAATCTCACCCTTTAAGATATCCAAAATCATTAATATATTTCCGTTTTTATTGATTCTTTTTTTTAATTTTTAGCTTCTGTCCTGATATTTCTTTTTTCCTTTGCTTAAAACTAAAATCATTTCAGACAGAAAATCCTCAATGTTTTCACTCTCTGAGGTCTATTTTATACATACTAGTAAAATAAGCTTTAAACACAACTGTTATAAATTCGTTAATAGGATTTATAAATTGGTCTTGGGAACTAGACCGACCGACTTTATACTATTCATTTCCCATCAGTACTTTTATTCTTCTGTTCAATGAATACTTTTATAATTTATACTTTCTGGGGGCAAGCATCCGGAGAAATAAACAAAGCAAAAGTGCAAATCATTGAAAAAATAAAGCTTTTTTTCAACATGTGATTTTTTAAAATAAGTAGTTGACAACCTTTCCGCTTTTTCTCTTTGTTTTTTTTGTAAGCAAAAAATCTTTTATCTCTATTCTGTTGAAATTTTTAAAAAGTCAGTCAAAACAATTTTTTATCAGTCTTTAATT
The DNA here is from genome assembly GCA_036172945.1 of Meloidogyne incognita. Lineage (NCBI taxonomy): Eukaryota > Metazoa > Nematoda > Chromadorea > Rhabditida > Meloidogynidae > Meloidogyne > Meloidogyne incognita. The sequence goes on along the minus strand of JARQAC010000030.1, from coordinate 3,588,761 downwards.
TTTGCTTGCCTCTTTTCTCCGTTTCTCGACTGATTTTTAATGAATTTTCAGGACATTAATTTTCTTTTAGTGTCAGGCCGTGCCTTCTCCGGATTTTTTAAAAATTTTATTATTAGTTTAGAGACTGAATAATTTAGTTAAAAAATTATTAGAAAGAATTTCTAGACACGTGACTATTGAGTTATAGACTGAACAAATAAAAGTGTTAAAATTTTTGTTCCTGGTTTTTCGGAAATATTTATATTCTAATTTTTAAAAATTTTGTTTCCTAGCTAATTTTTCATTGATTAATCTTTTTTTATTTGAAATGAACTGAAACTGAGCACCTTCCAAATACATATTAATGCACCTGATTTGCATGCACCCATTGCATGCAAATCATTCCACCTTTTTTTCTTAAGAGGGCGTATTTTAATAGCATTTATAAATATTAGTGCTATTCATTCATTTATTCATTCTTTAATTTTAAATTTAATATTTTTCTCAAGTATGTCCATAAATCTTTTCTTCATTCCATGCTTTTTTTACTTTTTTTAGAATTATTTTATATCTTTTGGGTACACCTCAGTTCAGTCCCCTATTTTTATAAAGAGGTGGATAAAGTTTAGTGTTCTTGTTAAGATTGGATCGGATCGAACTGAACCGGACTGAACTGCTCCGATAATTTTTTTATCAACACATGAACATTGATTTCATAAGATAAATGTCGGCATTTATTTTTGTGCTAACCGTTACTATTAGATGATGAATGAAATGACCAACCCTTCCATTTTTCTCATATTTTTTCTATATTCATTCACCTTGCCATTCTACTATTTTCTTTTTTTTTATTTATTTAATATTTATTTTTGTCCTTCATAATTCTTTTTTTATATAACGTTGGGTTCTTTCTGCACCAAACTCGGTGTCAGTATTTTTGTATGGGCAAAATCCAATATAAAAATGATAAAATCATCTATTGTAATAGCCTTGAGAAAAAATTTATAGTTTTTGTTCTTCTACATTATTTCTGTTCACCTTCCGTCTAAATATTTAGAGACGAACTTGCGAAACTTTTCCTGGGAGTACTATTAAGTTTTAATGTCTTAAAATTTTTATCCGTTCTCATTGTTATCCTTCGACTATCACAAAACGCGCATTTTCGATTTACTTATGTATAATTTTTAAATTAATTTCCTTTCACACGTAGGTGTTTAAAATTCTTCAAACATTTCCTTAAATATATTTTTTTCTCGCCAAGGACGTTTACACAGCTTTTTTACCCTCTGAATAAGGCATATACTACATATTCCAATATTTAGGCTTTCCTCATTTTTCATTTAATATTTATATTTTTGTTATTAATTACTCATTTAATAATAATTATTATCAAAAAGTAATTGGTAAAATAAATTAATTTTTCCCCGCGTGTCACCTGATATATTTTCGCGAAATACATTAAAAAATAAGAAAATTCAAAACATGCACTAAAAATTATAAAAATAGTTGGGGGTTTTAAATTGGAGAGAAATTTTGGAATTTTTTGAGAAAAGAAAATTTGCTCTAGTATTTTATTTTTGAATGCTTTAAATGAATTTTGAATTTAAAATACTGGTCAATATTTTTACATAATTCGTTAATTCGTCATTTTTTTGATAAATGGCGGCGATTAAATTAGTTTAAAAAATTCTCTCCCTAAAATTTTTATTTTACTGTAAATGTGTATGTGTTTATTCACGTGTTCTCTACTTTTTCTGGTGCAAAAAATAACATGCGATACGCAATGAATCTTTTTTTGCACCTCGACCGACTATTTTAATTCCTGCCAAAATAACGTTAAGGGGTGAACGGACAGAGTGGTTCTTAAAAAAGAATGCAGCAGCAATATATAAATTTTTTTATCTTTTTTTGTTTACTGTTTATATTTTTTGGGTATTTTCGAAAGAATTGTTGATAAAAAAAGAGAATCGGTTGTTGCTCACGGGGACAGCTGCTCATTGATGTGTTTATTAGTAAAAAAAGTGGTTGTTTTGTTTTTTTATAAATATTTTGGTGCAAGTAGTGCAAATAACAAGAACGCGTTCTTTTTTTTTATTTTTTTATTTTTATTTCTAAGCGGATATTTATTTTCTTTTTTTATTTCTGTTTTAATTAGAAAGCTGTTGGATTCTTATTTAATTAGATTAGTATCATTTAATAAGCACTTTATTTTTTATTTACGTGAACATATAATTTTTGATGCTTTAGTTGATTTTGTTTATTTTAAATTATAACAATTCATATACATACATATTTTTGTAAATACTTCCTGTTTGTTTGTAAATAATGTAAATATTTTTGTTGTGTTTATCTTTTATCTTTTATTTTTTTTTAATTTTTTAAAATTATTTGGTTAATTTTTACACTTATCATTTCTGCATTCTGATATTTAATTTTTTTATTTTAATAAATCATTTATTTAATTCCAAGTTTCATTTAAAATTCCTATATTTACATATTTAAAATTGGAACATTAATTTTTATTAGGTATACTTCCTTATCTTTAATAATAAATTTTGTAGTTGATATATAAGATTGGGCCATGTAACCCCCTTTTTATTAATTATTTTAAAAAAGTCATAAAAATCTGTCCGGCCAAATTCTCTCTTGACTATAATTTTTTCGTTTAATAAAAAACGAGTTGTAATTTTGATCTAGTATTTTTATTTATGTAGCTGTCCTCCGTCTATTTCTTGTCTGATTTATTAAAACGGTTTTTTATGATACTCTCAGTTTAAATACAAAATTTTTTTAAACTTTATTTTTATTTTCTCAGATATCACAAGACTTTTTTTTATCCTTCATTCATCTAATATTTTTTTTTATTTTTAAAGGCGATAGACTTTTGTCTTTTCTCCTTCCGCGCGTTGTTGTGGGTTTTCTATTATTGATGGGTTAAATTTGGTAGAAAAATTATCGCGTTGGATGGGGGACAAATAGCGGGGATATTAAAAAGAGAAAATATTTTGTGTTGTTGCTCCTGTCAATTTTAATTATAAAAATGACCAATCATAAAATAATCAGTGGCGCGGCCTTAAACAAAAATAATAATAATCAACAACACATTATTTTCAATAATTTTTGTTATTATTATCAAAATCACTGCCTCCCCAAACATGAATTTTTTTTAAATATAGCTCTAAAAATGTCCGTGAATGTACGCAAACCCTTGCGATTCTTTTTAAATATAAAATTAATAATGGAAAAAATTATATATCGTGCGAATTAATAAAACAATTGATGTGCATACAAATAAATGATCGGTTAAAATATAATAATTTCCTTGAATAAATTTTTTTATCTCACATCAATGCTTTTAATAAATGGAAGATTTTTCCGTTTTTTCTATTTCTTAAAAAAGATTTTTAAATTAATTTTTAGATTAGCAATTAAATTTTTTTATTTTTATTTTTATCAAATATCTCTTTAATTTTTCCAATTTATTTTTTTCTTTTATTTTACTAATTTGCTTCTAATCGGTCAAATTCATTTACAAAATTTTTTTATCTTCTTTCTAATCGGTCATTTTTTATAAATTTATATATTTTTTTTATTTGTCTCGAGACTGTTAATTTTGTTTATCTTTAAGAGACTACCTAAAAAATATTTTAGTTAAAAAGAAAAATATTTTTATTGGAGTTGGCTGGCTTTTTTTTATTTAGTTTCCACCCATTTCAACAACTAAAAGTCATGATTTTTTCACGTATTTTCCATCAAACATGTTAATTTCTTTCTCGTAACCTCTCTTTTATTGATGTTAATGCAATTTTTATTTTTTTATCACTCCAAATTAGTTTATTTTCAGCACAAGACCTTAAACGTTTATTTTGCTAAAATAATTTGGGAAGATATAAATGCTTGTATATTTCTATTTAATTTCAGTTTGAACATTTTATGAATATTTTGGGTAATTAAATTATTTTTAGCAAAGATTGAGTTGAAATAAACTATTTAATTAAATAGTATTGGAACCTAGTTTAAAAATAACCTCATCGTGTTTATGTTTTTTCCTTCAATAAGGCAATGCACTATCCAAGACCCATTGGCCGTAGGTTCTGAAATCAGTAGGATAACTGTTCGTGAGAATAATTGGTTTAATTAATGCATTTCTATTTTCTATATTTGTTCTTGAGCTTTTACTAATTGCATAACCTTAAGCATGAAAATTACTAAATTAAAAAAATAAATTATTTAAATTTTTCCTCGTTTTAGCTATTAATTTCCCAACATTAAAATCTTTTAAACACCTTTTTGATACTATTTTTGCTTCACAAAAAAATATAAATTATTCTATCTCTACTATTTAATCATTTTGCTTTTCGACCAACGGTTGGTTTTTCTTCATTAAATTTCTCCACACCATTACTGCCGGGTGTGTGTTTGTGCGTTCACTAGTCGATTATGGTTGGGACAAAATTTATTACTACAACTTTTTTTCTTCTCTTTTAAAAAGTTAACTTTTCCACGTGAATTTAATGAGGTTTTTTCGTTTAATTTTTTATCAAAAAAAGTACAGGAAAAAAGTCTTTGACACAATCCTAATCTTTTTTTTTCTTGGGAGTTTTTATTAATTACCTTTATAAAAAAACCAATTGTTCACAGTGTTTAATTAGTTCCCCAATTTTTTAATGTTCTACATTTAAACTCTCAAATATACTTCCTTTTTTAATTAAATACTTTTAATAATTTATTATCACTTTTTTTTTATTTCTTTACAGTTTATCTTCATACATACATATCTTGGCTTTTTTTATTTTTTGGTTTTTGGCTTTCCATTTTTCTTGTCTTTCCTTAAAATTAAAAACTTTACGGCTCTTATTGTTGTTATTCTATTCTATCTCGTTTATTTTTTTATAATTCCCCATATGTTTTAAATTAAAATTTATTTTAAGTTTTGATATTTTTATGACTAATTTATTTATGTTTATTTTTAATTAATTTTTGGCAACAAAACTTGGGAAAAACTAAACAAAAAATTTTTAATTTCAATAGAAAAACATATGGTTTTCCCTTATATAAAAATTAATATTTAACCAGACACATCTCAGAAAATAGGAAAAGATTAGACGAGGTTGATTCTGAGTGCTATCCGAAGCCTAAGGGCACTGGGTCTTGGATAATACATTGCCCTATTGAAGAAAAGAGTTTTAAGTTTTAATAGACGTAAACAGGCAAAAGGTTATTTTTGACACCGCAATCCCGATATCTCCGTCCCGATATGTCTCCCGATTTTACTACTTTTGTCTTCCCCTTTAAGCTTTTTAACACCTATAAATTCACATAATTTCGATATTTTTTTTCTCAAAAACTTGTTTTTAATATTCTAAATTCAGCAAGCAAATCGTGTTTCCCATACTCTTATCACATGTCTTAAAAATTCCTCTTTTTTCTCTCTGTTAAGAATCGAAAAATATTTTTGTTTTGTTAATACTGATAATTTTTGATATTTTTTTTCTGTTCATAAACACGAATTTGATAGGCCCATTTATTGTAAACAGAGGGAAGAAGAAATTTTTATTTTTAAACTGTACTCTGATGGCGCTACTTTTTTTTACCAAATTGAAATATTTTGAAGTATAAAAAAATTTGAAAATATTTTTGATAAGAAATTTATTTGAAGAATTTATTTTGGTTATATTTTCTGCAAAATATTTTAAGAAAAAAATATTTCTGGCTTTGGAAAAAAAAGTTTAGACCGAATTTAGGTAAAAGTTAAGGCGCGCATTACTCATTTTTTCCTCATTTTCTCTTTTTTTTATTATTTTTTGCTTCTCACATAAATTATACATGTCTATATTTATTTTTTTATTGGCCAACAATATGTCTCATCCATATGTACATTCAAAAATTTATTACGAAATTTTCCTCATTTTTATATATTATTTTTAGAAACATCCGATTAGACTTGCGATATTTAGCATTTTTTGTTTAAATCCTCAAACTTTCTATTAAATTTTTAAAGGTTTACATCAGGTTTAGGCAACTAAATTTCTGAATTTCTGCTTTTCTTCTTAACCTTTTCTAAGGTTTTTCTTGCTAAAATATCATATAGGTTACCTTCCCTTTCCTCCCATTTCCTTCTTCTATTTTTGGAAGAAAAACCAAAAAAAATTTTTTTTTATTTTAATGTTATTTTATTTTTGTTTTGATTTGTTGCTAAATTCTACAACAAAATTTTTTCAAAATAATTTTTTATCAACCCTAAAAACCCCTAAAAAATATTTTTATTATTTATAGCGTCTTTGTACGTCTTGTGTAAAAATAAATGGAAATGTCGCCTCGCAGCACTCAATTAATCAATTATCGACCATTAATCGAACCTTTTAAACATGATATAAATTCACCAACAATAACAACAAACTCAATACCTATTGCTCAAGGAGGAAGAAATAACAACAATCAACAACAAAATAATTTATTTCATTCATTTTCGACACCTTTGACAAGCGGATTTTTGGAACATTTTTGTGTTTTTTATTTAATTCCTTCATCAATAAATAGTTTTGTAGATAAAAATGATTGTAATAGGAATAACAATGGAAGCCGAAATTTTGTATGTTTTTAAATAAATATATTTGAGCTTATTTTTATAACACGTTCGGAATTCGCTACATAGATTACCACCTTTTACCTAATGCAACTAGATGCAAAGATAGCCTATCTTCCACTTCCGCCTTCCATATAATTCCTCTATTTGACCCTTCCACGTTCCGCTTTTTAAACTGTAGGAGGACTACGCGTTTTTTGAAGAGTTGTTGGCCACTGGGTAAGTAAAAGAGACTTCATAATCTATACCCCTATTCAAATTACACCTCATTATAAGAGACATTTCCTAGCTCTAATTGTGTATTTTACAGCGAGGTCCGACAGTAAAGAATCCTTTAAAGAATTTTTTCATGACCTAATTTAATTTTTTTCAGGTCCGCTCAAAATCCGACTCTGCTGCATTAGATTTAGTTGTAGAAAAACTTAGACCGAAATATATTCCATTCACTTCTCCATTTGTATGTTTGAGTCTACCAAAACTTATTTTTTAAAAATTATTTTTAAAGGCAAGTGTTGATTCAATTTGTAGTCTTCTGACCAAGAATGAAACAACAAAACAATTTATTCAACCTTCAGTTGATGTTGCGCCCTCCTTGAATGAAGAGGATGATGAAGAATATGATTTTATTTTACCTCCACCACAAACATCAAGAAGGAAATTGCGTAATGTGCGATTTGCTGATGAATGTGGATTTAGACTGTCTACTGTGCGAATAATGACTGAGCCTAGCGATTATCCGCCTAAAATTAGTCCAGGTTATAATTTTTTATTTTATGAGGTTTAAGTAATAGGATTATAGGGGTGATGTTTATGAGCAGGATGTCATGGGTTACCGGAAGCAAGGACTTTTTACTATCCGAAACTGAAAAAACCAATCCAAGAAATTTCCAAAACCTGACCTGTATTCCTTGAATACCTCTAACTGACCCGACCGACCTGAGACCATATCCAAAAAATTTGAAGGCCCAATCCAACTATTTTTTCAATTTGTGATATCCCTGGTTTTATAACTTATTTTCCTTTGGCAATTTTTTTCCATTTTAAAATTTTACTAGATTTAATTCTCTTTTAGCTGTTCTTCGTCGGATAAAACGTGCAGCAATGCAAAGTGAACTTATTGACTCGAATAAAGCAAAATCCGACGGGTGGACTAACTCAGATGATGAGGAAGAAGATTCTGGTGATAATGACTACGAAGAATTTGATGGTTTGGATGAAATCAAACGAATTCATCGCCGCTCTTCTTGGAAGCTTTGTTTTAAGCAGCCAGCTAGTGAATATCTCAAATTTCGTGATACGCTTGACAGATTGAAGGTTGCATTAGAAAATGTTATGCTTCGTAATGATTTGGGGCGTATGAACGGGACGATTAAGGTTTAGAAATTTTTTTTTAATTTTAAGATGATTTTTTAAAATTTTAAGGTTGCCAACATTGCTTATGAGAAGAGTGTCTTTGTGCGCATTAGTGACGACCGTTGGAGTACATTTCGAGATCGGCCTGCTAAATACCAATGTTCGCCTTCCAAAGCTTTTGACACCTTTCGATTTGATTTTGACATTCCTCGAAATGATAAATCGGTAATTTATTTTTTTACTCTAATTGGCACTCCTGCCGTTTAAAAGGGTCTCATTTTGAATAACGGTTTTGCAGCTTGCCCTGATTTTAAAATTTTCTTTAAAACTTTATAAATTCTATTCCTTTTTAGGATTCACGTATTGAGTTCTGTATTTGCTACAAAGCAAATAATACTGAATATTGGGATTCTAATGATGGCCATAATTTTGTGCTCACTCCAGATGAACCATTTCCTTTGTTAATTTCTTCATCACAGCACTTTAAAGACATCAAAGTTTATTATTAATTTATATTATAGTCTTATAAAATCTCTCTCTCTCGGATATTTTTTTAAAACTCATTTTTAGAGGTTTTACTTGAGAATTTTTATATTTTATTAAGTTTAAAAAAATTTTTATATTTTTTTCTTGCCTTAATTTTATGTAGTTATAAAAAATACAGGGTGCACACTAAAACGTGAATATTCCATCTTTAATATTTTTCGGGCCCTATCGTCAGATATATAATTCTTGCAATAGTGTGCCCTGGACATTATATATTTTTGCTTCAAGCATTTTATTTTTTCACTTTTTCTTGTGCCTTTTTGAATAAAATTTAATAACTAAAGAAGAGAATTATTTTTTTATTGTTTTTTTGAAAATCAATTAATTCTTATTGTTCGAATTTTATTGAATTTTTGTCGTTATTATTTTTTTAGAAAAATTTCAAATTTTGCAATTTTTGATGAATCAATAAAAAAAATTTAAAATTGGACACAATTTGGACATAAACTTGGCTCAATAATTCAAAATATTCATTCAGCTGGTCTTATTCATGGTGACTTAACTACTTCAAATGTTTTGGTTAAAAAGAAGGTTTGTTATTAAATTATTATAAGAATGTTGACCGTATCTGAAAGGAGTGCTCGGATCGCATTTTTCCTTACATTTTTCCTTACCTCGGAATGGGGTCAATTTTCCTTAGTATTTGATGTTTGTCATAAGGCAAAATTGTGTAAAAAATAAAGTTTTTCTCTGCTTATTTTGTTGGGTGAGTGGCAAAACTCGGTCGAGACAAAGCTCGGTCGAGGCAAAACTTGGAACGATCAAGTCGGTCTTACCAAAACTCGGTGCAATTTGTCTGTTGTTGTTTTTCCGTTCTGTTAGATAGCCTGACACGAAAATAAAGAACCAAAGATAACAGCACTCATCCAAAAAAAATCCCAAACAAAATGGACCGAGTTTTGGTAAGACAGACTTGGGCTTTCCAAGTTTGTCCGACCAAGTTTTGCCTCGACCGACTCACCCCAACAAACCCAACAATTTGCCACTCACCCAACAAAATAAGCAGAGAAAAACTTTATTTTTTACACAATTTTGCCTTATGACAAACATCAAATACTAAGGAAAATTGACCCCATTCCGAGGTAAGGAAAAATGTAAGGAAAAATGCGATCCGAGCACTCCTTTCAGATACTGCCAGAATGTTTAAAACTCGTTTAAATCAGTCAATAAAATTCAATTTCCGAAGACCATGTATTGGTTTTGACTATTTTTTGTGGATATGGGTTCGAATCCCATCAATAGAAAATTATTTTTTGTCGGGGAGATTTAAGACTAAACTAGAGATTGGTCTAAATCTGAGTCCAGACCTTGATTTTTCCTGGATTCTAAGTTAAGATCAAGGCATGTTTCTTGATTTTTCTTTAACTCAAGGTCACGAATCTAGTCAAGTTCCTCAACCAAAATCTAGATTTTTTTTAAATTTCCGATCTCTAAGACTAACCTTTCCTTCAGAAATATATACAAAATTATTTTTTAACAAAAATTTTTTTTATTTAGCAGGTCGATTTATGAGAGTCAATTTTCGTTAACATTGTTTGAGACTCTAGTGTCCTGTTTTCAGGAACGAAAATAATTTTACCGTACATTTTTAAGAAAATAGTGTGTATAGAGAAAAAGAGAAAAATTGTTTTATTTTCCGGAACATTCCTTTGTTTTTTATTTTTTGTTCCTGCAAATTCTATTTGGGTTTTCTACTTTTAGGGTTGATTTATGTTTATTTTGTAATATTGAACCTGACAAAGCGGGGTCTGTCAGGTTCAATATTACCGTTTATTTTTTCAGTAGATACTAATGATGTGCTCAACCTCCACGACAACTTGATTATTTAATTGAAGATGACAGCGAAGATGATGAATGTGTTGTAACAATTGGAGATGTTCAAGCAAATGTTCCTTTTCAAAAGTGGAGTAACTAATGGAACAACTGATTTGGACACAAATCCGACATTGAAAGATGGAACGCCGATTTATGATTTGGATTTGGCTACAATGGAAGATAAACTTGGAGTAAGCCGGAAGCTGATTTAATTAAGGTTTTTTTGAAAATTTTGGGAGGATTTTAACTTTAAGGGCCCACTTTTCCTTCCTACTTGGGGAGGGGGGTTTAGGTAAGGTTATTTCCGAGATTTGCAAGTCTTGGGTAACTCAACGGTGAGTCGCGTCGTTGTTTAAACGGTGAGTAGTCTCATCGTTGTTCGGTGGCGGGTCTCAGAGTTGTTTTGGTGTCGAAACGACGTCAGTTGTTTCCTCAACGATTCAACGGGGACTCATCGTCGTTTCAACGGTTAGATTTTCTCATCGTTACTCAATGGTGGGTCTCATTGTTGAGGGCGGTGGGCGCGTCGTTGTTTAAACGGTGAGTAGTCTCATCGTTGTTCGGTGTCGGGTCTCAGAGTTGTTTTGGTGTCGAAACGACGTCAGTTGTTTCCTCAACGATTCAACGGGGACTCATCGTCGTTTCAACGGTTAGATTTTCTCATCGTTACTCAATGGTTCGTCTCATTGTTGATGGTGGATTTGCAATTTCGGATAGGAGTCTTAAAACGGGGAAAAGGGTTCTTTAAAATGGGGAAAACGGGTTAATTATTTATTTGTTTTTGTTTGATTTTTTAGAGATAAACTTTTTTTATTCTTGTTTTATTTATTTGTGTTTTAAATTGTAATTTAAAAATGATTTTTTAATTAACTGATATCGAAAAGAGTAAAAGTTTGTTTCGTGTCTCCTAATTTTTTTATGATTTATCCATCTCCCTAGAAGATTGAGGAAGAAGTTCTATTTTGGTATTTTACAGGTTTGCTAATACTTGTTCTTTTTACTTTTCTCCTCGCAATCAGTATCGATGGCTGCAAGGAAGACAAACAGTTTTTCCAGCTCATTTTTCAATTTACACTCCTTTGAGGTTTCACAACTATAGTGTTGCTCCCTTTTATCGCGTTGTTCGTTGAATATATATTTTCCAATTAATGTTGAAAATAGTGTGGAATTAGAGATGTAAATTTAAAATAAATGACACTTTGTCCCTTAGATTAGAGAAAAATAAAAAGAAAATAAGTGGTTAGAGAATACATTAAATATCAGGTCGGTTGAGTGCCAATTTCTGAGAGGGAAAAATTACAGTATTCGAATAAAAACGTCTTAATTTGTTCAATAGTATTTAATCAATTAACTTGGATTTGTTCTGATATTGCGTGATAAAGTTCCACGTTGTTAAAAAATCCAATGCTGTAGACAATTGATTATAAAATTTGAAAAATTAAAAAATTGAAGATAAAAAATAAGATTGAAAATCAGAAAATTGAAAATCATTTGTTATTTTAGTCCTGCAACACAGTTTCATTATCCAACAATCGAAGTTGATCAAGGAAAGATAGAATGTATCTTTTAAGTTTTTTGCCGTTCCGGTCTTTTAGTTAATCTGTCTTTTAACCCATTTTTTGTTCCGGTTTTTTATTGCACCAGTCTTAATTAACGATCTTTTAACATAATATTGATTCCGGTCTTTTATTGTACCGGTCTTTTAATTAACGGTCTTTTAACACAATTTTGATTCAGGTCTTTTATTGTACCGGTCTTTTAAATAACGGTCTTTTAAAACATTTTTGGTTTCGGGCTTTTATTGCAACGGTCTTTTAATTAAACGGTCTTTTAACTTCTTTCGGCCGTTTCGGTCTTTTATTGCGACGGTCTTTTTACTAACCGGTATTTTTATAGGCACTAAGACTGCATTATGAGAGCACAATAGCTGGTGTATAAATTTATCGATTATAGCAACTGCAAAATCAATAAATTATATCTTTCCTGGATTAACTTTGATATGATGAAGCTGTGTTGCAGGCCTAAAATATTAAATGATCTTCAATTTTCTGATTTTCATTATTTTATAATTACGAATTCCTATATTTGTATTAGTTTTATTTCCGGTTCTTTATATTTTTAGAGAATTTCTGCTTTTGTCAAAGCATAGGAACAAATTCTGGTCGATTAATGGATTGCTGACCCTCTCCTTTAATTAAATACTATTGAACAAATTAAGACGTTTTTATTCGAATACAGTAGCTTTTCCCTCTCAGAAATTGGCACTCAACCGACCTGATATTTAATGTATTCTCTAACCACTTATTTTCTTTTTATTTTTCTCTAATCTAAGGGACAAAGTGTCATTTAATTTAAAATTTACATCTCTACTCACACACTATCTCCATCATCTGCTTCTCTACTTGATACATCCAACTTACTAGAATTGATGAAAAAACAATAAAGGGAATACTAGAGTCCTAATATCTAAAAATTATCACCTCAACTTAGATCGATGTAATAGAACCAAAAGTAAAATAATTGGAAAATATATATTTAACGAAATAATATTGATAAAATAAAAACGGCATCAATGTTTAGAAGCACTAGCGTCGTGAAATATCAACGGCTCACAATTTAACAAAATAAGATGGAAAAATGAGTCTTTCTGCGGTTTTCCTACTTTGATTGGGACATAAGTTCTAAGAAGCGTCTGCAATTTCATCGGTCTGATTTCGAGTAGAAAATAAAAAAGGAACGAAGCACTAGCAAACCTTTAAAATATCAAAAAAGAACGTCTTCCTTTCTAGGGGATGGATAAATCATAAAAAAATTAGGAGACACTAAATAAACTTTTACTCTTTTCGATATCAGTTAATTAAAAAATCATTTTTAAATTACAATTTAAAACAAATAAATAAAACAAGAATAAAAAAAGTTTATCTCTAAAAAATCAAACAAAAACAAATAAATAATTAACCCGTTTTCCCCATTTTAAAGAACCCTTTTCCCCGTTTTAAGACTCCTATCCGAAATTGCAAATCCACCATCAACAATGAGACGAACCATTGAGTAACGATGAGAAAATCTAACCGTTGAAACGACGATGAGTCCCCGTTGAATCGTTGAGGAAACAACTGACGTCGTTTCGACACCAAAACAACTCTGAGACCCGACACCGAACAACGATGAGACTACTCACCGTTTAAACAACGACGCGCCCACCGCCCTCAACAATGAGACCCACCATTGAGTAACGATGAGAAAATCTAACCGTTGAAACGACGATGAGTCCCCGTTGAATCGTTGAGGAAACAACTGACGTCGTTTCGACACCAAAACAACTCTGAGACCCGCCACCGAACAACGATGAGACTACTCACCGTTTAAACAACGACGCGACTCACCGTTGAGTTACCCAAGACTTGCAAATCTCGGAAATAACCTTACCTAAACCCCCCTCCCCAAGTAGGAAGGAAAAGTGGGCCCTTAAAGTTAAAATCCTCCCAAAATTTTCAAAAAAACCTTAATTAAATCAGCTTCCGGCTTACTCCAAGTTTATCTTCCATTGTAGCCAAATCCAAATCATAAATCGGCGTTCCATCTTTCAATGTCGGATTTGTGTCCAAATCAGTTGTTCCATTAGTTACTCCACTTTTGAAAAGGAACATTTGCTTGAACATCTCCAATTGTTACAACACATTCATCATCTTCGCTGTCATCTTCAATTAAATAATCAAGTTGTCGTGGAGGTTGAGCACATCATTAGTATCTACTGAAAAAATAAACGGTAATATTGAACCTGACAGACCCCGCTTTGTCAGGTTCAATATTACAAAATAAACATAAATCAACCCTAAAAGTAGAAAACCCAAATAGAATTTGCAGGAACAAAAAATAAAAAACAAAGGAATGTTCCGGAAAATAAAACAATTTTTCTCTTTTTCTCTATACACACTATTTTCTTAAAAATGTACGGTAAAATTATTTTCGTTCCGGAAAACAGGACACTAGAGTCTCAAACAATGTTAACGAAAATTGACTCTCATAAATCGACCTGCTAAATAAAAAAAATTTTTGTTAAAAAATAATTTTGTATATATTTCTGAAGGAAAGGTTAGTCTTAGAGATCGGAAATTTAAAAAAAATCTAGATTTTGGTTGAGGAACTTGACTAGATTCGTGACCTTGAGTTAAAGAAAAATCAAGAAACATGCCTTGATCTTAACTTAGAATCCAGGAAAAATCAAGGTCTGGACTCAGATTTAGACCAATCTCTAGTTTAGTCTTAAATCTCCCCGACAAAAAATAATTTTCTATTGATGGGATTCGAACCCATATCCACAAAAAATAGTCAAAACCAATACATGGTCTTCGGAAATTGAATTTTATTGACTGATTTAAACGAGTTTTAAACATTCTGGCAGTATCTGAAAGGAGTGCTCGGATCGCATTTTTCCTTACATTTTTCCTTACCTCGGAATGGGGTCAATTTTCCTTAGTATTTGATGTTTGTCATAAGGCAAAATTGTGTAAAAAATAAAGTTTTTCTCTGCTTATTTTGTTGGGTGAGTGGCAAATTGTTGGGTTTGTTGGGGTGAGTCGGTCGAGGCAAAACTTGGTCGGACAAACTTGGAAAGCCCAAGTCTGTCTTACCAAAACTCGGTCCATTTTGTTTGGGATTTTTTTTGGATGAGTGCTGTTATCTTTGGTTCTTTATTTTCGTGTCAGGCTATCTAACAGAACGGAAAAACAACAACAGACAAATTGCACCGAGTTTTGGTAAGACCGACTTGATCGTTCCAAGTTTTGCCTCGACCGAGCTTTGTCTCGACCGAGTTTTGCCACTCACCCAACAAAATAAGCTCCACTTTTGAAAAGGAACATTTGCTTGAACATCTCCAATTGTTACAACACATTCATCATCTTCGCTGTCATCTTCAATTAAATAATCAAGTTGTCGTGGAGGTTGAGCACATCATTAGTATCTACTGAAAAAATAAACGGTAATATTGAACCTGACAGACCCCGCTTTGTCAGGTTCAATATTACAAAATAAACATAAATCAACCCTAAAAGTAGAAAACCCAAATAGAATTTGCAGGAACAAAAAATAAAAAACAAAGGAATGTTCCGGAAAATAAAACAATTTTTCTCTTTTTCTCTATACACACTATTTTCTTAAGTTGTACGGTAAAATACTTTTCGTTTCGAAAAACAGGACAATAGAGTCTCAACAATGTTAACGAATAAATTAAATAAAATTGAGCCAGTCTTAAAGTATTAACATCTTCAAACTTTGGGATCGATTTACAGGACGATGTGCCGAAAATGTCGAGTAAAATGTCCTGTTGTTAAAGAAACAGCGTTTAGGTTACGTCCCCGGAAAAAACCGCCAAAGGATTCGTGTAAAGAGCATCCCTAGGGACCCAGGAAAGTCAAAAGATCTTATAAAAATTCCAAAAAAAAAAATAAAAAAAACCTTAGCTCGATGAAAAGCTGTTTTGTCTAATTGATTCCAAGAGCAATCAACTACAGCCAAACCTCTGGGCAAAATCGTTTTGGAGTCTCATGGAGATAAAGTTGAGGTGGCTGTTGTTGGTGTTAATAAAATTCCAGGAAAGCGTTGTCCAATTTTTTGTTGTCGAATAAATCCAAGCCTGCATAGTTTACGTCCAGAACATCTTTTTGGATAACATTGATCAAAATCAAACATTACAAGAATACAAGGCATTTTCTTTGACTAGAAAAAATAAAATTAGTCCAAATATATTCTAAAATTTTATACAGGCCCAAAACTTTATTAAAAATGCGAGTGAACCGTGTTGGGGTTTAAACCGAGACAGGAAAAAGAGAAAAAACAGCCGAAAGGAGCCTTTCCTCTATTTCGCTTTCCATTTCCCAACAATTAAAAAATATATTCTAATTAGTCTTGGTATAAACTTGGAAACATTTGAGACCAGGGAGGATAATACTTCACTTATAGGAGAACGGTCCAAAATTATTTCAAATTTAATCTCAATAAAACAAACCTTTGGAGGTGCCAAATTTTAATTGAGTGCTACATCCTTACATTAGCTGCTTCATTTCCACCTCCAGCAAACTCGATGTCCAGCATCAGATTCTATTGAATTTAATAAATAAAAAATTTTAAATCATAAAATTAACCATTAGAAGCAGGTTCCACCTTAACAGCTTTATCGCTAGTCACGAATTGCTCAGTTTGTGTCGAACTCATATCTAAATTGAATTTACCATTTAATAAAAAATAAAAATTTTTAAAGAATATTCACCGTTAATAAACGGATTTTATTTAAAAAATATTTCATTTTTTTATTTTTTATAATTTTTTTTTGGAAAATAATAAAATTTTTTAAATAATCAATTATTTCATTAATTTGCAAAAATTCAATTCATTCAGCCAAAGGCGTCACAAGTCCCATTGCTGCCCAGTTAATCCAATGTAGTCGGGCAAGCAGATCTACAATAATTAAGTACTTTATAATTTCTCTTTTGCTCACCACTAGTGCCCCATATTGTACTTGAATACTCCAATGATTTATTGTTTAATTTGGCCTCCCTAATTGTTCGTTCTAGAAATCGGAAAGGTTCATCGTCGCTGGCAATTATTGCCTCAAAAATAAAATTTTCGAAATTTATTAAAAATCATTGTACCTCAAGCATGTTTATATAAGCACACTGAAATAATTATTTTACAAAATTTTTTAGAGAACTTACCGCTAAATTAAGCGTGTCAATTTTGGATAAACGCTTTTCATATGGAAAAGTTGGAATCTGACTTCGAAGTGCCTAAAGTTTATTAATCCGATTTATTAAAAACTGAAAAATAAATACGGCAAAAGCTCCATTTATTCCACCACTGATTCGACGACGTTCATTTTTTGATGTAACAGACTTAGCAAAGTCATTCTTTACAACTTCATTATTGTTAACACAAGGCTCGTTATTCTCAACTAAACCTTCTGTTTGATAATTAAAATGTTTCTGTTGTTTAATTCCTTCTGACTTTTCCTCAACCATATCGGGATAATTTGGAACATGAATCTCGAAGGAACTGGGGGAATAGAAACACGAATAATCCGAAGAGGAATTATGGTAATAGGAAGAACTTGTAGTGTCGTTGCTAATATAGAAAGCATTATTATCCATGATAGTGGCAATAAGGAACTTTAAGTATTCCAAGAAAAAAATTTGATTTCAAACAAAACTTTCGAAGAAAACTTTATAAATGTCAGTCTATATCCCACAAATTGGTGTTTTAGGCAAGACAGATTTATATAAAAAAAGTAGGATGGCTGTCATTAGAATTTATGAGAGATGCATATTTACGAAAATTAATTTCAACAGAGAAAATAGTGGGAAGGGACAATAAAAAGACAGCCCTCGCATGATTAAAATTTATTCAAGCGTAAAAACTGTCAGAAAAACCCCAAGTATGAAAAGGTTTATTAACAATTATAAGAAGAATACTAGCTCTGATATCTTACTAATTAAAATGAAACTTTAAAAAATTATATGAGATGAACCTAAAGTTTGGAAATTCCAAAAGCCACTACCTCTAGATAAACTGATTTTGGGGATTCACAAGAATATATCCAAAAATATATCCAAAAGGGAAACTTGAGGAAATTATTTCGAGATCCCAAAACAAAAAATAACTCCAAAATACAAAACATCAGATAAAATAAAAATACAACCAACATATTTAAAAGGATTTAGACGTGGAAATAAATTTTTAACATTAAAAAAACACGAAATTATGTCAGAGATTTTACGAACTTTAATTCTATTACTTAATTAGTCTTTCAATTAAAGATAAACTTTTATAAAAATCTTAAAAAATGTCGTAAAAAATCTCGACTTGTCGATATTTACAAAAAAATCATTAAACAATACACAAGAATTATGGATAAGTAAAATAAAAAAGATTATTGAAGGATATTTTCAAAAATATATTTGGTTATAAATATATAATGCTTTTTGAACTTTGGATTTTTTAGGAACTTTGGATTTAAGAAAAAAATTATTAAGGAAAAAAATTTTTAAAAGGCAACTGATAAAAAATTAATTAAAAAAAGAATTAAACCTTAAATTCACAACACAAGCAAAAAAACAAAAATATATCCTTTTCTTCAGTGTGTCTTCAAATTTAAATTTTTGGAGATAAATATTCAACTTTTTGGAGTTTTTTCAGTTGCAGTTGAATAATCTTCTTCAATAGAAGCATTGGAATCTTTCTTGTTTTGTTGTTCTTGTTTCAATTTAAGTTCAGAATTATGAAGTGGTGGTGAAGATGAAGAGGTAGCAGCAGTAATATCAGTAGAAATAGCGGCAGCAGCAACAAGTGAATTAAAAGAAGAACGGCAAGATTCTAAAGAGGCAACACTTCCTCTGAAAAATTAATTGTTCAAAAGATTATAGAAAAATTTAAAAAAATACTTAAAATCCTTAGAGTTCAGCAGCTCATAATATACCATAAGACGACATTTATGTGTCGATCCAGAAGTGGAAGTTTTTTGTTGTTGTTGATGAGTTGTAGATTGAACATGAGAACTTGAACCTTCTCCTAAACAAACATTCATTAAATAATTTTAACATAAATTTAATAAAACCTATATTCGAAGACTCTTTTTTGCTACTAGTTTCTGTAGCTGCTACAAATTCGCCAGGATGTCGCCATTGAAGAATATAAGTACCTCCTTTATCACAATAAGTTGTGCCCTAAATTGTTTAAATTAAAAAAATTCAAGTTTTTTGTAAACATACTTGCATTGAATCCGTTTCTTTAAAATCTAATGGATTCCCAATAATTGTAAGTTCAGTACCAACACGAAATTCTGGTTCACATTCAATTGCCTCAAAAGTAGGAGATAAATAAAAAAAATAAAAATTTTGAATACATGAAAATGTGGAATTGTAGAAGGAGAAAGTAAATTAGACAGTTCACTTGTAACAGTGTCAACAACACGATCCAATGGACCAGGAGTAGTAGCAGTTGTTGTTGGCGCTGATGAAACTGCTCCTGCTGCTGTAGATGGATGGCCAGAGAGAGGAGTTTTTGAAGAAATTTTCTAAAATATTTTTGGGTTTAGTTTAGCAAAACAAAAACGAAACCTTCTCAGAATAATAAATAACAAATTCACATTCGCCTTTAATAATGTCAAAGTCCCAAGTAAGCACAGAACCAGCTTGCTGAACCCAAACACAAACCTAATTAAATTAAAATCGTCAAGAGAATTTTATTAAAAATTTTTATTTTTTACCTCGTATGGAGAGCCTCGATTAACCACAACTTGTGTATAAGTATTTGTAAGAATATCATTTGTTTCGCGCAGCAACTCTCCACCAGGAATTGGCAAATATTCTGATTTCGGAACCATCCATGGAGGTTCTGTTATTGCAGCGCAGTCAAATTTACATTTTCCGCCAAGAAAATCAGGTAAATAATCTTCTGGTATGTAACTGGATTTTAAAAATAAATTCTTAGTGTTAGAACAAAAATGAAACCGTTGCAATTCTTGTAGTAATTGATCGCTTGCATATAGCACAAATTTCTGTCGCGTATTTTCATCAATAAAAGGAGATATTAAAGTCCATAGAGTTGGAAAAACACGCGGCGCTCGTATAATTAAAACCATTCCTAAACATTCTGGATAGTGGGCCTCAAGCATTTCAATTATTCGTAAAAGGCATTGAACTCCAGGACGCCATAAATGCCGCATACTTAACCCCTCAAGATCAACTAGAAGCGTCCAAGCACTGTAATTTTAAATTAAGAAAAGAGGGAAGAATAAAAATACAAACCTTATCGGTTTTTCCAAACGTTTTGTGGCCTCAGCAGTCTTTAAAAGTCCTTCCTCACAAATTGAAAGAGTAAATTTAACTATTGATTCAAGACCAACAGAACGCAAAAGACCCTATAAAATAGTTAAAGTATCAATTCAAAAATAATTAAAGAAAACCTTTATATCCATTTGTCCTAAACGCAAAATAAAAAGAGGTCTTCCTTGATTATCGCTGTGATGCCAACCACCTGGGAAATATTTAATCAACAATGGTGGAGGAACAAAATCATGTAGAATTTTGTCAACATTATGCTGTTTACGCCAAAGGAGAGAATTTACAATCTAAAAATTGATTCAAAATAAATCACATAAAGATCTTAAAAAACCATATGATTAGCTTTCTGAACATCAAAATCACGTGCACGTAGAAAACGCAACAAATGTGCATCATTTGGTATTTTTCCTTTATGTGCTGATTGTAGGACATACAACTCACAAAGACGGCTTTCTTCCAAAGGTGTAAGTTGGCCCAAAAAGCGTTGAATATATTCACCTTCCAATTTAGAATCCACTAAATTCGAGAAAAAAATATAATTATGTAAGAGGAAGATTTCTTACAATCATCAAAACTAGTAGCCCGACCTGCAGCATCAGGTTGAGCAGAATTACCACGTAGTTTTCCCAATTGTTGTGTAACAGAAGCAGAGGATAAAACACCATTTGCTGTCCCAGTGGATTTTTCTGTAAAAAAAAATTTGAAAAAAACTTATTAAAACCAAAATAATCTTACGTTTTCCACTTCCTCCTAATCCACTTGAACGTCTCCGTTTTAGTTCTTCACGTGAAAGTTTTTCCTCTGCTGTGCCTGATAAAGGTTCAGAATTTAGTTCGTTTATAACAGCATTTGCAGTTAATGTAGTTGAACAAGAGCCGCCAAAACCACTACTGCTAGCTGGAGGTGTTGTCGGCGGAGAACTTCTAAAAAAGATGTAATTAATATTATTTAGTTCAAATATACTTGTCAGGAGTTTTCACTAAATCAATTTTCCCAGCTTCATCAGTAGGATTATCGGCATTTGTGTCGTCTAAAAAATAAAAGAAAAGAAATTTCATATAGGAAATAATCCATAAAAATTCCAACCTTTCTCTTCACCTTTCCAAATCGGCACATGTGTAACTCCATTTTTAATCAACTCGTCAATAAAGAATTCGAGTACTTCTTTTCCCTAAAAGAAATAAAATATTATTTTTATAAAAAAATTATCAATTAAACCTTAGCAATATTAGCACTATATTGTTTCACAGCAAGTTTTTCAATTGCTGATTCCAGCCCAAAAAATGATTTTACATCAAGGCTTGAATTTTGTTCAAAGCATGTCCATTCTGGATTTTCTGTGTGAACCTATATATTTTTAAAAAATTAGTTCAAAATGACAAAAAAATCAAACATAATATCGACAATTTTCAATAACCACAATACGATTAGCAAAAGAAATATTTGAAGCCTCAATAAGCAAAGTTCGAGCACGCAAATTTAAATGATTCCTTTGTTTAAAATAAACATAATCGACACCCGCAATCTTTAAAAAATTGTTGGTTAATAATAAAATGAAAATTAAAACCTTTTTGACAAGATAAGGAGCTTCTACATTAAGTTGACATTTACGTTCTATAATTTCTTCCCCACCATCTTCAGCTTTCCATTCATAAGTAATTTCAGAACCGACAAAAATAGGAATTTGTGGGCATGTTGGAAATCTCTAAAAAAATTTTCGTTTAGAAAAACAGAAAATTAACCTTGTGATAAGCAGCCATGACCAACTCAAAAGGAAATTTGTAGACACGTACTGGACTTTGATAAGTTTGAACCATTTTAAAAATATTTTAAAAAATAATTTAATTATCTGAAAAAAAACTATAGTATGACTAAACAAAAAAATATTTGGATTATTAACGGTCGCTGAATTTATTCATCAATAAAAAAAGCAGTAAACCTCCACGAATTTATGGCTTCAGTAAAAGAACGCAAGGCAAAATGAGCAAATTTGCGTGTCCGTACAAAAGATCAATCTTTTTTTTTAAGAAAACAAATAGTCGTTTCATTAAAAGATCGATACAGTAAAAATGAGTCAAAAGGTCGTTTTTTATACACTGACAAAAGACCAACTGAGAGTTTTGCTCTTACCGTCATTTTGTCGCAATTTGCCCGCCCGAGTCGACCATTTATTAACGATCTTTTGTACGGACAGGCAGTGTATTCTCAGTATTTCTTTTCTTCCTCAGTATTTCTTTTTCATTATTTTTGTTTCTCTGCCCAGCACAGTTATTGCAAAAGTTCCATTAGAGTCTTTAGTTTCCTTCTTATTAACCAAGACTATAATGAACCTAAACTAGTTTTTTTTGTTTTTTATCTATTTTTTGCAGGTTATAGATTTAGAATTTTGTTTATTTTTCAAGCTTTATTCTTCTTATTTTTCAGAAAAAATAAAGAAAATTTTTAAAATGCATTCGCCAGCAAATTCGCGCAATTCAAGAATGTCAATGTCACCGTCGCCCCGACCTTCTCCACGACCCTCTCCTCGTCCGTCTCCAAGACCTTCTCCATCTCCACGTGGCATTCGTCGTCAACCGCCTCGAGATAATTTCCAAATGCTTGAGGAATTGGCCAGTTCTTCGTCTTCTTTGATTAAGGAAAATATTGAGAATCCTGCAACTAAAGATTATTGGGTTAAGCAGTGCCTGGATCTTGTTGCTGCGAAAAATGCTTCTGATGTTTGTTTTTTATAATTCTTAATTTTATTAATTTTTAAGGTTAAAATAGAACGTTTAAAACAAAGGAATGCTGAATTGGAATTAGAAAATAGGCAAATTCGTGAGTCTAAAGTGCGTATGCAAGTGCGTGTTGAACAAGAAGAGGAATATATTTCTAATATGTAAATTTTTATTTTATTTAAAATATTAATAAGGGAGGGGGGAGGGGGTTGCTATTAATGCAGTTATTGCTAGGCGCCTCCACTCATGGGTGCTCTACCGACTGAGACCCTAATAGATCTTAAACCCTAGCCTAGTAAGCCTTTTAATTGCTAGTATCTTTCTTCCTTAAATAATTTTGACATCCTTTTACAGGCTTCTTAAACGCATTCAAAAGCTCAAAACTGATAAAGAACAACTTGCGCTCAAATATGAACAAGAAGAGGAGTTTCTCATTAATGATTTGATGCGTAAACTTACTCAATTGGAAGGTGAACGTGATGAATTAGCTAGTCGTCTGAGCAAAGATCAGAGTTGGATGGTGGCAAATTTGTTGCAGAAAATTCGTAAACTTGAAGCTGAAATTCAGAGTAATCATAAGGTTTATAAAATATATTTTTTTGGGGTTCTTGATGGTATTCATCCTCGCTCTCCCTCGAAAACTTTTCTGTTTGTCTATTTTTTCGGAGTTCCTTGATTATGATTTCAGTGTTTCCTAAGGTCAATAATCTGTTCAAAGGCCTTAAAATCAAGGTTTTGTAAAAATCTCGATCCCTAAAAACTACCTATATTTTTCTCGAATTAATTTTATCTCCTCTAGTCTTTGGAGCAATTGCGCCGCGAGAAGGTTGACTTGGAGAATTCATTAGAACATGAACAGGAGGCATTGTTTAATACTTTAGGAAAAAGGTTTTCTTGCAAAATTGATTTTTAGAAAAATATTTTTTAAAAGAATGGACTCGCTGGAAGCAGAAAAGCGTCGAATGCAAACACGTTTGGACGAACTTGAGGCTACTAGTAATAACAACACTACGACAACAACGACGACGAATACTTCTGCTGCCGCTTCTGCTGATGCTACCACATCATCTAACGAAAATCCTGTTGAAAAGGCAAATTGATTTTAATTTCTTTCATATATAAACGAGTACATAAACACCAGGGATATATTATTTAAAAATTTCTGAAAATATAAAAAAAGGGATAAGACTCGGGATTCCTTTAAAAAACTTCTTTTTGACTTTATTTTTAATGTATTTCCATAATTCTGTTTGATTTTTATTCTTGAGATACTTTTCTGTTTTCTCAAATTTTTTTTATAAAAAGTAGCCTTTTAAAAGAGAAAGGATATTTCATAGACAAAATTATGGTAATAACAGAAAGGTATACTTATATAAAATTACCTATTTTTCTATAAAAAACTTTCACGATATAAAATTTTTATTTTTCTTTTTAAAAACTAAAAATTGTCTTTCAAATGAAGCAATTTTTATTGAGCTTATCTTTTAAAATAAAAAATAACTTATAACTTTCCTTCTTTTTAAATAGTATTTTTCCCATTTTTACAAATTTTAATCGGTGAAAATTGTTTTTTAATTTCACCATTCTTAAAATTCTTTCCATTTTTAACAACATTTTCTTGTTCATTTTCCTTCAAATCCTTCGTTTGAACCCATTCAAATGCTCGACAATATTGATATTTTCCTCCCGGGGCATTAAAATTTTCAGCTTTTAGAGGTTCACATTCACCAGAACAAGTACGTGGATAACAAATAAAACGAACCTTTAAATAAAAAATAATTTTGTAATTTTCTGCTATACTTACATTACGAATATCCACAAGTTGTAAAAGTGAAAAAAATCCATAGGAAAATATTGCAATATATTCAGTTATAGCTTCGCTAGGGCGAACTGAAAAAAAAAGTTTTTTAGAAAGCGAAATAAGATTATTTGCTCAAACTGTTTCCCACCCTAAATATTATAAAAAATTGCCAAAATTCATTACATACCATATCCATGACATCCAGGCATATGAATAAACATTTGATGTGTCTGAAATAATTGCGAACTAGTCCAAGCATACAACAAACAACAAAGTAAACGGCCTGTACCAGCACATAAATCTACTTGTTCCAAGTGATCTTTACAAAAAGTGAGAATTGTCCGAACAAACATATGCATAGTTGAAGAAAAAATGAAGGTTCCAAACATAGATTCGTGCAGATCTGAGGAAAGGAAAATTTTTTAGAAATTAAAAATAGACGTGTACATGGAAACGAAAATTAAAAAAATTTTTGGTTGAGGACTAGATTTTGAATTTGAGTCAATGAAGAAGGCTACGGGCCTGCCGGATAAAATCCGTGTCCAAATCTTTTTGAAAAAGATAAAAAACTTACATGGATAATCAAAACGAATAGTAATAATTGAAAATAGTCCCAAACTAAAAACTTCAACTATAGCA
Organism: Meloidogyne incognita; assembly: GCA_036172945.1. Taxonomy (NCBI): domain Eukaryota; kingdom Metazoa; phylum Nematoda; class Chromadorea; order Rhabditida; family Meloidogynidae; genus Meloidogyne; species Meloidogyne incognita. Next base: position 3,563,486 of record JARQAC010000030.1, on the reverse strand, counting down.
ATAGGGGCACTAAGTTCATTCATCCATTGCATGAGAGGATTGCTGAGCACTAATTGATAATCTCGATATGAATTTCTTTAAAAAATAAAATTTTCAAGAAAAAAAATTTAAAAATTCACCTAATAATAAAAGAAACAAAAATTCTCACAGCCATAGGGACACAAACAGAAACTCTGAAACACACATTACTTAAAACCTTCAATTCTACTTGTCTTAAAAATGATGGCCACATTCCTCTTTCATATGGAATTGTGTTCTGAAATTTTTTTTTAATTTTTAAAATTTAAAAGAAGCGAACAAACATTGCAAAATCCAAGCGTTTTTCCATAAGTATATAATAATTGGTTTAGCGCAAACCGTTCAAAAGACAAATGTTCTATTAATTCCATAAATGCAAATGCGGCAACAAAAAATATAAAAGAAAATGCAGAGAATCCAGCAATTGGCCTGTAATTTTAATTTTTAAATTTAAAAAAAATCCCCAACCAAATTAACGGTATATTTAAATAAGCAATATCTTCATTATCGTCTTCAACAAAATTCGCAGCTTCTTTAATCTCTTGGTTTTCTTTCGCATTTTTTGGAACTTTTATATTTTTAGAGGTATTATTACATTTAATCCCATTCTTTCCGTTTTCTTTAATATTTTCCTCCTGGATTTTTGTGTTTTTATTGTTTAGAGCTGTAAAAGGTTTAATTAAGAATTTAAATATTTTATTTACAGCAATTTCCTTTTAAACTGTATTTTTTCATCTACAGAATTTTTTCGATTAATTCCCAGGGAAATTAAAACTGTCCGTGAAATGTGAGAATATTCAGGGGAGGGGAATTAATCAAGAAAATACGATAATTCTGTATTAACCAACCTTTTAAATGTTTCCTTTTCTCATTCTCATTAATTTTTGAAACTATACTTCGTGGTGATGAAGGACAAGAAGGTAAAGAATGGAGATGTAAATGACGTGACAATGAAGTTGCTGGAGACGAAATAGCAGTTTTGCTAGAGGAAGCAGCGTAAGCATAATAATGAGGGGCAATAATGTTTTTGGTTGTTCCATTTTGTTGCTGTTGTTCCATTTGAGCGATCCTTTGAGCGATATTTGTTTATTAAATCATATTTTTAGAAAAAAATTATTTTTCGTAGGTTGTTGGAGGTAAATTGTTCTTGTTATGACTCCTAGAAAATTAAAAAAAATTATTTAAAATAACGGAGGGGGGGGGGATTAAAAAATTGTTTTTAATAGTTTTTTCTGCAATAAAAATATACAAATAATCAAAGAAAAATCTTGGAGAGAGCTAAAAACCATTAATAAGCAAGATTTGTCATTCGCGCTTTAAGAGACGTAGGAAAAAAAGTAAAGAAAATGAATTGTGACTGTCAATAAGGGGGATATATAAATAATTGTTGGGGTTGTGCTGCGATTTTTGAAGGAAGATTTTATAGTGAAAAAAAAGAGAAAATGAGAGATCGATTTTTGATTTTCACCTTCAAAAATGGTTTGTTCTGTTATTATTATTAAATATTATTCAAGCCTCCTCGTGATTATTTGAAGAATAAATAGAAAAATGTGCAAGAATAAAATTTCGAGCAAAAACGACGTTATTAATGAAGAAATTCAGTTGTATAACAATGGAGACAACCAAAAGACTAAGGATTGTTTTAAATGTTCTTAAAGTAGATCTTAATTGGTGACCGGCACCAGACCAGATCCGGCTGGATTTTCCGGAGTCAAGAATCCCAAACCCGGGATTTTTCACGATCTCTGGATCTTTCCGTACCGGATTAATCCAGAAAAAAATGACTTTGCCAATGACTAATTTTACTACAATCCATCTAATTATCAGAAAGAATTTATTAAATGGATTTTATTACCCAAAATGGTTTTAAGATAGAGGTGTGAATTGATGAGCAAAATGATAAAGCAAGCAAGCAATAAAAATTAAATATTGAGAGGAATGCTTCCGCCAATGACCCGATTTTTGAGCTTAAATTGACAAAGAATTTGTTATTCTTCTTAATAAAAAAGTGAAACCAGTTTTTAAAATCCCGTTTTGTCCCTGTTGACTTTTTTACTTTCTTTTTTTATTTTAATGTCTAGAATTTTATTGTTCAAATATTTAGTCCTTTAGGAGATTTGAGATTTTTGGCAAGTCAACAGGAAAGAACCAGAATTAATTTATTGAACTTAATTTAACCTGAAGATGTTCATGTGAGGAAGTACTATATCCACCTGTTCATTAAATCAACTAACCTTGCTGTGTTGTCCGTACTTGAAGAAAGAATACAAATCGGCTGTGTCCTGTCTTGGTTTGTAAGGAATCGTCTCATTTGTAAGGATTTGTAAGGCATGGACACAATGACATGGAATCCCATGACATGGACACAATAAAACCTCAACGAATCATCCATCAATTTGTCTTCATTCTGCGACCTAGAAATGCAAGATGAGCAAGCAGGTGATATTGATGGTCAAAATAATGCCTAAGGGCTTAAGTGGAATAATACCAAAAAATTTCAATAAACAGTACAAAAAATTAATTAAACAATTTTATACAAATTAAAATTATTAATTACTATTAACATTAATGAAATGTTTTTATTAATTAAAAGAAGACTGGGCTATATATTAAAATAATATATTCATTTAAAAACAAATTCTCTATTTTTCAAGTCAGTGGAAAACATAAACACAGCAAAGGATTTGAACTTGGAGCCAAAAGGAATTTTGCATCACGTAAAGCTTGTGAGGGTAATTCTGGTAATTCACTGCGAGATTGACACATCTACAAAAAATGAGGGGAATTAAAAATAAAAAATGTTCCCTTACCAAAACACGAAGTTTCATGCCCGCATCTTGTTGAGAAGACTGTCCATTTGATCCAGAAGAACTTGAGGATCTAAACAAAAAAATGATAAATTAAAAAAAAAATAAAGAATTTATCAACCTAAAACTTGAGCTGGAACAAGAACTATGAGTACTCGATGCTGATTGACGCCTTTGGCCGATAGTTAAAACATGGTGGTTGCAACGATATTTGGCTGCTGCTCTTTTTAGGGCCTTTAAAATAAATTTAATAATTAAAGAAAAATTTAAATTTTACTTCTAAAGCAGTTGTTGAATCTTCACCAAGTTGTCCATTTGCTAAACAAAGTAATCGAGAATTTGCTAGTCTTGAACGCCAAACCAAAATTCCCATAGTTAAAAGAGAAAGTTCATTGACGGGAATGAGATTACGTTCTAATAAATCCTAGAAAAAAAATTTTAATTTTTTTATAATTTTTAAAAATTTACCCCAGGCACAACAACACTCTCAAACCACTCAACATTTGTGTGAGTATCCAATTTTGCAAGAAATAGCCTATAGTTACAATTAGAATAAGCGTTGTTATTTGTGTTTCTTTGCAATGTTTCTTGTTCAAGAATGGTTGTTGTTGGAGGTGGAGAAGAACATTTACGTTGAGGTATAGGCTCCGGTTTTTCCTTTAAATTTTATAAATTAAAAATAACTCAAAGATAAAACACCCGACTTACACTTAACGGGTGACTAAGATTCGATGCCTAGCGGCAGTTGGTGGCTCTGGTATAGTCCCTGTATAGTAACTTAACCAGGCATGTCCCGAGGAGGCAATCGGGTCTAGCATAAAAGCCTTTGTGGTTGCTTCATTACCCCAAAAAATATTTTTCTTACATGTCTAGCAGATTGTGAAGAAGTTTTTCGTTCAGCCCCCAACCTCTGCTGTTGTTTTCCAGAATTTTTTGAAAAAAGGGATGATGAAACAAAACTACTAGCAGATTTGTCAAAGCCTCTAGAAGGACTTGGTTCACTTCCATGTTTGCATATTTTCGCTTTAGGCGATCCAATTTGACGTTGAATTAAAGTATGAGAGGAGGAGGAAGAGGAATCTGAAGAAATTGAAGGATTTGTTGTTAAAATTTTAGTCTCTTCTTTTGTTTTTGTTGATTTATTTGAGGAATTGCTGCCTCCAGAAACTTCTGAAACAGAAAGGACAAAATCGTAGTAAGCAATTCCAAGAACAGAGGATTCGAAAACGAGATCTGAAAAATAAAAAAAATTTTAAATCCTTAATTCGGCACTTTTTCATATCCGCGTCTATTTGAGTCTCAAAGTTAATCTCTCCTTTCAGCGACAAAAGGGATAAGAAAAAAGGGCTACCCGACAAATTGCCAACATACTAAATTGCCGATAAGGGTAAAAACACCCATTTCGCCAGTATGGAACAATTTGTAAAATTGCCAATAATGGCCAAAATAAACTAAGAAGTCGCTTTAATATCAGATTAAGAATATGATAAGAATATGATAATTGAATGCCGAGGAAAGTCTAAGGAAAAGCTAGCTTGGAATTTTTATGAACACGGAAAAAGGACCCTCAATTAAAAAAAAATTTATTACCACTAGGTGAAAGGGACAACAACCCAGCAGCTGCAGCTAATTCCATTATAGAAGGAGTTGGTAAACAATTAGCAACAGCACTTCCACGGCGGCTTCCAGTATTTGTTGGTAATAATGAAGTTGTACTTAAAGCAGTGCCTTTGCTGTGTTGAAGTAATAAGAGACCTGAGAGATGAAAAAATTTTTTTAATTTTTAAAAATTAAAAGGAAATGTATTTTTGAAGAAAAAATTTTTCAAAAAATGTACAAAGAAAAAATTTTTTTAAATGTAAAATGCGTGATAAAACACCAACGATTATTCCTCAATAAAAAGAATTAATAAAATGGAAAAAAAATATTTTTTAAACAAAAGCAAATAAAAATTCTCATAAAAATTATTAAAAATAAATTTAATTATTTTTAACAAATATTTATAGTAAACATTTAGGTAGACATTATTGTTTTTATTATTTAAGTTTTAAAGTGCATGGTGCGCGGGAAAAAAATTAGATTTTGACATTTAAAAAATTCTTTTGTTATTTAATTACTCAATTTATTTTTTTATTGTTATTTATTTATTAAATAATTAAGCACTTGGAAAAAAATTGGAAAAAAAATTAAATCAAGAAATATGATTTAAAAGAAGAACCTGTATTAATGGCCCTCCCTCAATACTTTCCCAACTTTTATTTTTTCAACCTCCTCTAGTAAAAGGTTGAAAAATTAATCACCTTCCCCCAAATTCCCTAATACACGTTCAAATTTCTAACCTAGAATAATTACTCTACCTTGATTAATTAATTCCTCCAGCGGGAGAGGGGAACAATAATTATACAACAAAATACAGTGAGGGAAAATGAGCTTAAATTATTATTAAAAAATATTAAAAATAAAAATAGAAATAAAAAAAATGTTTTTAAAATAAATTTTCTCGCCATAAAAATAAAAAAATTTTCAAAAATAAAACAGACAATGAGAATAAAGAAAAAAATATTTCCCTAAAAATAACTAAAATTAAACACAAAATAATTAGCATATATCTATTTTTATAATTAAAATAGTTGTGTTATTAATGCTTTTTAAAAATTTTAATTGTACCTTAAATAAAGGTGAAAATGAGTGAAAAGAACGCCCATACTTTTACGTGCGCGAAACTATATTTATTTAATTTTAAAAATTAAAAAAAGCCCCATTTTCCCTTTGACGCTTTTTCCTCTCATTGCAATTTTATTCTTTTTTCTATGACGAAATTAAAAAAATTTTTTTTTGTTTTACCTCATTTCCGCCGTTCCCATGGCACAAAATTAAAATAAAATAAAAGAGGCAGTTTAAAACAAAAGGGACTTCCGGTTAGGAGGTTAAATTTTTGTTTATTAAACGAGATAACACGAATTTTAAAAGTCAAATTTTTAAATACAAAATTTCTCTATTTTTATTTTTACGCAAGCAAAAATTTGAAAAAAAAAATACAAAAATAAAAATACAAAAATTAAAAAAAATATAAATTAAGTAAATATTTTTTATAAAATATTTTGCTAGGGAAATAATTAAATAAAAATAAAATATTTTTCGAATTTCGAAAATTCTTTAACAAAAATAAAAAAATACTCACCAGTTTTTGTAGGCGTAGCAGGTTCAACAACTCCACCATTACTTTTCCCATTTTGTGCTACCTCAACAACATCACTAGATAAAGTTAAAGCAGCCATAGGGAGTGAAGCTCGAGATGGGCGGCCACCATTTCTACCATTTCGAGTTGAAGTTAGGCTGCTATAAAAAATGAAATTTTTGATTAATTTTGAGGGGTTTTAAGTCAAAATTTAAAAATTTTTTTAGCTAACGTCTCAATATTTTTTTCAGACCCACCCATTTGTAAGAGGGTTCTGTATTTGAGGAGAAGCATATGCCGCCCTAAGCTCCGCCATTTTTTGTTCTTGATTTTGTTGATGATTTCCATAAATTGCACTGGTAGAAAAACGTGCAAATAAACGAGCATTAAGTAAAGAGGGAGGAGAGGAAATGCCTCGACGAGAAGAGGAGGTTGAAGTTGCAATTAAGGGTCTTGAAGGGGAAGAGGTTGAATGATGCGAATTTGATGAGAGATTAATTGTATTGTTAGCTGTTGTGGCAGCCATAATTTTGGGAGAGAGAAGCTGGGGAAGCTTTTTAATTTTAAAAATATTTTTTGGAATAATTCCTTAAAAATTTTTCAAAATTATTTTAAGGAAGAATAAAATTTAAAAATAAATTTTAAATAATTTTTAAAGCTAAAAATAATCCAAAAATAAATTTTTAAATTAATTCAAATAAATGTTTCGTTAAATTAACGATGTAAAAAATATGTAAAAAATATTTAAAAAATAATTTTTATTTTTTAAGTTTCTAGAAACGGTAAATTTAGTGCATCTTAATTAATAAATACATTAAATCTACGTAAATTAAAGCTTAATATTCTATATTTAGTAGGGAATAAAATGTGTTTATTTATGCGCTCTCTAAATATGGTAAAAAAAATATTTTTATATAAGGAAGTTGGGGATTAATTTGTTTAAATAATTTATTTGAAAATTTAAAAGAAATGTTAGGGTTTAAAATTTTTGTAAGGAAAATATTAGAAAATAAATAGAAGCTAGGTTAATTGCTATTTATTTGAAATAAATTTTGACAGATGAAATTGGAACTTTGAAAACTACCACTGGTAATTAATGTTTTGGCTCCAGTTCGAGTGAGTAATTAATCGAGGAAGAGCAATTATTCGAGGTTTGAAATTTGAACGTGTAGTAGGGCATTTGAGAGGGGGGAGCAGGCCATTGTACCGCAAGTCAAATGTACCGTCAATTTGAACATTTTGAACAAAGTTATAGCTTTGCGGTACATTGGGGTGTAATGACTTGAGAGGATAAATATTGCTGAAGGTATAATAAATTAAAATGGGAGTAATAATTTAAGACAGGTCAATTAATACAGGTTATACGATAATTTAGGAAAACTAACTTTGGGTAATCTTTATAAAAAATATCAAAAATTTTTAGATCCTCAAGATGAATAAGATTACATTTAAGAATAAAATGATGTGATAATAAATTAAGAGAAAGCTTAATGGCCATCTAAAAGCTTCCATTAATAAATCTGGAAAAAAAATTAATGTACATTAATAAATAAAAAGCAAAGATGGCACCGGAAAAAAAGAAAATTTTGTTTTAAATAATTTATTAAACTCTCCCACTTATTGTTAGAAATATTATACATATAATTTATGGCACGAAAAAAATATTTAATTGATAAAAAAAAGGGGGAAATAAAACATTAATTTAAAAATAAAGTTCTCGTTTAAAATTTTTTTTTGAAATTTAAAAAATAAAAAAATAATTAAATAAATTAATTTTTATTTAAATTAAATACCATATTTATAAAATTATTTGTCTGAGAAAGGTGTGTAAATAATAGAAACATTTTTCTATACTATTTAATACCATTTTAAACACCTTCATTTACTCCTATTTCCGTTGACATTAAATTATTGTTTGAAAAAAAAGTATTGTTTTTCAATAAAAGAATTTTTTACTTAAAATTATTGGGTATTTAAAAAAATAAAATGAAGGAAAATGTCAAAAAATTAAACAAAAAAATTAGAAAAATTTTTAATATCGTTAAATCTCTAAAGAATACCACACCCATCTTTTGAATGCCCTCTCTAATAGAATGGCATCAACTTAAAAATAGAATGTCCCATCTAGTGTGCCCTCTAGTGTCTAATGCCCATTCTCTCTCTCTAATGAATGACTCCTTTTGAAGGGGATTTAAAATTGAACGCCCCTCTAATGTATAGAATGCCTCTCCAATCCCTCCTTCCCCTATAAGAGAATGCCTCTTTTGAAGGTGATTAAGAAATTGAATGTCCGGGCATTCAATTAGAAATTTTACGCCATTTATGTTTATAAAATTTAAAATAGATTTAATAAAAGTTAAAAGTCCAAATAATAAAATAAAAGCTAATAAAGTAACTTAAACTATGTTTTTATTTAAAGAATTGAGAAGCCGTTAAGTTTTAGAAATTAATAATTAACAAAAAATGATTTTTTAAGAAAGGCTTCTCTTGCATAAATTATTTAAAATTAAATATTTTTTAATTATTTTGGGACAAAAATACATCATAAAACAATAAAGATAATTCTGTTTTGCATGCACACACATTTTCTAAATTTTTCCTCGTGACCTAATCAGCATTTATTTGACTCAATTTCAAGTCAATTTAAAGATATAAGGATAAAAACGAATTAAAATGACTCGTATTTTAGTAAAATTAAAAAGATAAAAAGAGGATTTATTTAGTTAGTTGTCTGGAATTTTTAGAAAAAGATTAGAAAAGAAAGGCCAAAAGAAGTAGAAAATATTTAAAGAAAAATAGGGGAAGGATATGGAGGGAAGGGCCGGAAGGAGCTGAAGAAGCAGAAAAAAGGGAAAGTATCTATAGCAAAAAATATTTTTTTTTCAATTTTTAGCCATTCTTCCAAACAAAACAACCTCCACAAATTGTGCAAATGCGTCAAAAGCTTTGGGGAAGAAGAAGCTCTGTTCTGCGTCAAAGCCTTATTGTTATTGCTACTAATGATTGTTATTTAATTTAAGTAAAAAGAGAGAGAATCCTTTTAAATTGGTGTAAATAATAAGACAAATTAAATTTATATTTATAACAAAAAAATATTTTTTTAATAAATAATAATTTTAGAAAAGAAACTGACGTAAATAAAAATTGAGACAAAAAACGTGCTAAAGGATTGGGTTATTTAAATATTTGAATTTTGAGAAAGAAGATTATAGTATTAGGAAACATGAGGTCCTGATTTTTGAAATCAGGAATTTATTTTTTATTTCGATATGTTTTGTAATTAGCTGGAGGCCAGACTAGAATGTCGTAGGAGAATTAAGATCATTATCTCTCTTTCTCTCCATAACCGAGATTTTTCTTCGAGATCTCACTCGGTCCAGGATCCAATCTTAACAACAAAAGGCTTTTCAAAAAAATTTATTCATCTCAATCTATTCTCCCCCTACTTCATTATTTAATATTCGTATTTTTCGCTTAACAATAATCGTTTGATCTTATGTTTGATCAAAAATTAACATCTGAAAAAAATATTTCTAAATTTTTAAATAAAAAGGATATCTCCCAAAAATTTTATAAAATGTTTTTGGACTATAGAGTTCATTATTCAAAAAATAGGTGCAAAGTCCAAATCCACACAATCCTTCCTTAAACTAATTTTCTAAACCAAAAAAGTGTTAAAATTTTTTGTTTTTATTTTTTTCTCAATTTATATTTAATTTAAAAAATTAAAAAAAATATTTTTTTTCTTTCAGATTAAAAAAAAGGAAGTATGTAAATTAAAAATAATATTAATTTTGTTTATCTTCAAATAAACCCTTATTTATTATTAATAAACTGCGTCAGTTTATGTTTATTTTAAAACACTTCCCCTCCCACGCGCATGTATTAAAAGCTTGTTTTTTAAATTTATTTTGTAAAAATAAATTAATAAATTATTAGAAAACTTTGCTATAATATATTTTATAGTTTGTGAAAATGCTTGTTAATTAATTTAAAATATACTGTAAAAGGCTTTTTCTTAAAAACACACAATAATTATAAAACTTTTTCGGAACTTAAAAGGGAACATAAGGGTAATAAAATTATTTTTGTGTTCGCTATCGAATTTTTCTAAAAAATAAGGGTATAGCTATCTTGTAGCAAATTTCGTGGGCTTTCGAATGAGCCCAAAACCAATATTTAAAACAATCCATAAGAGGTCGAAAATATTTTTTGAAGTGGCTTAACCCTGTTTTTGCGTTGATTTCTAGAACAAACTTGGTTGGAAAATTTGAGTAATGAACAAATAAAAATACTGAACAAATAAAACAGCAACTGGGGAAAGAATAAATGTATTTTTGCTGCTTCCGGAAAAAAATAAAATGAACTATTCATTAAAAATGACTTGAAGAAGAAGCTAAAATTTTGCTGCAAAAGAGGGAAATTAAATGCAAGAAAAAAGGGAAAAGAGAAAGGTCATGAAATTAAATTTTATAAAAAAAGAGGAAGAGCTAAATAATTTTTTCAACTAATTTTTTTGAACAATTTGTATTTTTAATTAAGAAATAATGGAAATGACAACAATTTTAATGACTTGAAAATTATTAGAAAATATTTAAAAAATAGAAGCAAAGAAAAATATTTTAGGAAGCAAAAAATTATTAGAAAGCATATAGAGATATTATAAGAAATAATTTATTTAAAAAGAAAAATTTTTCTAATAAATTCCATTTTATTAGGATTATGTTAAAAATGAATATCCCGGATATAAAAATTAATATAAAATGACATGTGGATATTTTATTAAAATAATAATTAAATCAAAAATTAGTTGGGAGTTGAGGAAAATGTCTGTAATGACTGTCAGATTAAATATAAATTTTTGATTTTGAGAAAAATGAGAGAAAATATTTTTTTGATAATGTCAAAAACTAAATGTCAAATATTTTTTAAAGTAAATTTCTGAAAAATGAATTAAGAATGAGAGTGAAACTAAAAATATCAACGAAAATTCGTTGAAGTATATCCTAAAAAAACAGATAAATTAGCCCCCGAGAGAGTTAGATTTTTAACTTAAAAATACAATAAATTTCTTTGAATTATTTTTAGTCAAAGCTATAAAATACAAAAATAAAATATAATTTCAAAAATAAAAATTATTTCAAAAAAAAAATAAGATTCGTAGAATTAGAAAGTTCTGAACCTTTTTTTATTTTTAATAGATATTTATAATAATTATTTAAATACATCAAGCTTAAGGTGTGCCAAAATATATATTAGGAAATTTAATTTTAAAAATACGTAAAATATGTCATTTAATATTTTTATGATGCTTGACGTAAAATCTTTTTAATGATTTAGTTTTTAATTTTTTCTTAAAATTTTCCCGAAATTTTATTGGATAAAAAATTATCTTTTGTGGGCGATTCCCAAAAATGGCACAAATCCCCTTCTTTGTTTTTTTTCGCTCATTTATTCCTTAAAAACCCCAAAAAGAATCATTACAATATGTGTTCCATTAGAAAATGTCCCTGGAGTAATGCTGATGATGCCAAAGACGTTGGCTGATGAAGCTGGCATGAAAAAAAAATTTTTTTTTTAAAGAAAAAATAAAGGAATGACGGCTTGGATGATGTGTGTGGGGGTGGAGTTGTTTAGTCTCTTCCAGTCTTTTTCTGCTTTTCAATTTTTTGTCCTAAAACAGATGTGCTGATGTCAACATTAAAAAGAATAAAGGATGAAGAATGAGGGTTATATTAAGCTATTTGGGGGCATTGGAATAAAAAAAAGTGGCCAAAGAGTGAATTAAAAAAGGAAAAAAAGGAAAGTAGGTGGATGTGTACATAAATATAGGTCAGAATAACTAAAAAAGGGAATAAAAAATTGGAAAAAAATAAAAATTAAAAATTTAAATGTGCAATTAAAATATAACTATTTTTTTATTACTTTTATTAGCCTATTTATTTTTTCTCTAATAAATTACTCATAATAATTACTCATAATAAGCTACTTACCCTCCCTAAAATAAGTACAGTGCCACTGATAATTACCACCTATGAATAGCAAGGTGTTGAAATAATAATTATATAAGGTAATTAATAAAGTATATACCAAGGCTGGAGAATTTTGATTAAAAAAAGGAAGACGGAAGGCGGAAGAAAAGGAAGAAAATAAAAAAAAACGGAAGACGAAAGAAGGAAGCGGAAGAAAATCCAGCCCAGGTACCTATATACGTTACATAATAATGTGTTTAATTAATCCTATATCTAATAATATACCTATTTTCTATTTAAAAATTTTTTCTCTATTTAAATTGTTTAACTAATAAAATTGTAATTTGCCAAATTAAAGTCAAGAATTAAAAATATGGGATAAATTTGTTAGAAAAATAAAAAAATTTTTGGAAACTTTAAAAAATTGGGGAAAATATATTTAAATAAAAATTTTTTATGAAACTTAAAATATAAGAAAAAAATTTTTGCGTCAAAAATTTATTTTAAAAAAGTAACGGAAGAGGAAGAAAAATAAATTTATGCTAAAACTGTTTTTAAGTTCTTTCCATTTTTAAGGATAAAGCTAAAAATATACATGCGGATGTTAAACGTCAAAACAAGAATGTTTTTTGATCACAAAATAAATTTTTTATTAGCTACGTTTAAATATTTTTAGCAACATTTTTAGCAAAAAATTGTTCCTCAAATTATTTTTATTTCTGATTTTTTCAAATTTAATAAAAATAAAAATAAAAAATAAAAATTCAAATTAGATTCGTTAAATAATTATTTTTTAACATTAAAATGATGTATATTTTTTTGATTCAAAAAATTTTTTAATAATAAATAAATTAGCGAAGTGTTACCAAAAATAAATTTATGTATAAAAATACATAGCAAGTGTTCTCATGAATATTAAAAATATAAATTAATAATTTGGAGTAAATTTGAGTTTTAAAATTAAATAAAAAAATAAAAAAATAAATTTAAATTTTTAATTAAAATTATAATTTTTTTAATTAATAAAACAATTTTTTTAATTTTTAATTTTTTCAAAAATTATTTTTAAAAGTATTCCAAACATTTAAAAAAAAATATTAATTAATAAATTATTAGGTTTTACTCAAATATACCACCCATTTTTGAGTTAAAAATGACGTGAAAATGAGGCAAAATAGGGAAAGAATGCTTATATAATTAAACAAAAAAAAGCGTTCCAAAACGAGTTGAAAAAATTTAGTAAAATAGGAAAAAAATAAGGACGAGAAAAAATATGAAATAAAATAAAAACAAATAATTTGTGAGAATTTTTTGAATATTTTAAAAATTGTGAGGGAGAGAAGGGAGAAAATAATAGGGGAAGTTTAATTAAAATTGAAGAAATTAATGAAACTAATAAAACTTTTTTAGCAACAAGTTTGTAGAAAAAACAGAGAAACATCTCAAAACTTGTTTGGAAACACAAAAACAAGTTTTTATACCTAATTGTGTTATTCAAATAAACTTTAAGAGGGAAAAATAAACCTGACAACAGAAGAAAACACAAAAATATTAAAGTTTACATGTTTTTGTGTTTTACAAACAAATTAAACTTTGTTTTGTTGGTAAAAGTTGTATTTTTTATTCCCTAAAACACAAAGTTGAATATTCTTAAAATAAAAGTAAACAAGTTTAATTTTGTATTTATTCTATTAAAAATAAAATAAACTTTATTCTTGTTTGTTTTGTTTAAAATAGTAACATTTAAATATACTTAATTGCATGTTGCTTAAAGAAAAGAAAAGTTTAATAAATAAATAAATATAAATGTCAATTAATTACTATTTTACATATTATTTGCAAAAGTTTATTTAAATGGCAAGTTTTATTAAAAATTGGTTTGCATTAAATATTCCTAATAAGTAAAAAAATTTTGCTTTTATTTAGATGCAAGTGAAGAAAATGCCATTTGTTTGAAGTAAAATTGAAAATAAATTTAAAAAAATAAAATAAAGTTTAAAATTTTGAAGAATTTTTAAGAAAAATTAATTTAAAATTTCTAGATAAAACATGAAGAAATTAAAAAAGGAGAGCAGATTTTTGTTCCCTGGCTGGGAGAAAATGCCATTTGAACGATGTAAAATTAAAATATTTATAAATTCTTAAGGAAATGAAATGAAGAGGTTTTGATTCTAAAATTAAAATAACCCGTTTTTCCACATTCAGGTGATAAGGTTTAATTATTTCTGAGACAATTTAAAATTTCTAGATTAACTTGAAGAAATTAGAAAAGAGGCAGAATTCTTTGCCAATATTAATTTTTTCAAAAAATATCTCTGTAAAGTAAAACAAAAATAAGAGCTCAAAAACAACATTAAACGGAAGTTGCCATTATTAAGAAAATAAAAGAAAGTGTAAAACTTTATTTAAATTTTTATTTTTAGTAAAAAAAGGATTCACAAACAATTTTATATTAAAAAATGAGAGATGTTTTTAAACGAGATTTTGTTTGGAGGTTTCTCGTGTATTTAATAAAATTCCCACATTGGCACAAGTAAACAAATAAATAATAATAAAATGTGAAAATAAAAGTGTACTTTTTTTAAATAGCACTATAAATATCGTGTCTAAAAGGAAATAATAAAGCTTTTCTTTTTTTGCAGACTTTAGTACATATTAAAGAAAAAAGCTTTTTTGTTTAGTAGACAAGAAAAAAAAAGAAGAACCACCCAGCAAAACTATATTAGCTTTTTCCTTTCTCAATACTTTTTTTTATTTTAGTAAAAATAGTACTTGAGTTATATTTTGTAGCAAAACTAGTGCAGCACTTGAGCGTAAAATAAAAATGCCCTGAGGCACTTTTTTTAGTTGTATATATTTGTGCCGGGTTTTTTTCTTTTTGAAAAAAAACAGAGGTTTGCCAATGCTTCAGAAATTATTTTTTTATTTTATTTTCCACCCTCACTTTACTAAATAAAAGGACAAAAAAGTTTGTAGGGGAAAGTAAAATTAGTTTTAAAAAATATTTGAAGAATAAATGAATAACTAAAAATAAATACCAAAAAAATATTCAGTCTCAAAATTCTTCCCAATGTTTAATGATCTGTTCTTCAAGTTCGTCCATACGTTCTTTGAAATGAAATAAATCTTCGAAGAAACAAAAAGGCCTGGAATTTTTGTTGTTTGTTGTTGAAGTTGATGACGAGGCTTGTGTAGCAAGTACTAAAAACGAAAGAAAATAAAGTAAATTAATGGAAAAATTGGAAAAAATGCCTAAATGTAAGAGTATCGTATCTGCAGTATCGTATCACTCTCACTTCGAGTGATACCGAATTTTATCAGAATTTTAAAAATCATAAATTATTTGAAAATCAGAACAGAATTTTCTAAAACCAGTAAGGTATACCCAAAAGATAAATAATAGGTATCATTTGATGGCCACTTTGAAGTTTCCAACTCCGATTTTGATGATCAATAGCTAATTTCAAAGCTCTGGGATATTCTGGATGAAAATTTTTGTTAAAAACCTGTCTGAGACCGGAGGTTTGTCAAAAATATGAACCGAAAACTGGTGGTTGAAACGGCAAAACAGGAGGTACCAGTTAATTACCGATTGTCCAACCCTACTTTCAATTCAATTTCAATTCGACTTTAATTCCAAAAAATAACCACACACACACATTCAAAAATTATTTTTTTCAAAAGGTTTTACTTTTTTTTATTCGCCGATACACTTTTCTTTTGCTCTTTCCATATCCATCTATAAAGTGATCAAATAATTTTCGTTCATCTTCATCATTTGGAGAAAAGTCTTTTCCCTTTCATAAATTAAAAAAAGGCTTTTCCTTTTTCCCCTTTATTCGCCACTGGCCTAAATAAATGGCCCATATGCGCTTCTACGTGAAAAAAGGAGTTAAAACAGGATTTGTGCTGATTTTTTAGTCTTCTAATTATTTTTGTGAAGAAAGGGAAAGGTGAAAATAAAAGGAAAAAAATTAAATGAATGGGGAGAGATTTGGAAAATTAAATAAAAAAGGTTAAAAGGTAAAACACAAAAATTGGAAAAAATAATGACTATTATACTGTTTAAAAGTACATTTTATTTTTGTCTTTTTTGTTTTATAAAAATTTTATTTTTAAAAATTTTTTTTGAAGAAAATTTAAGGAAATTATAATAATTTTATTTATTTATTTTTTTATTATTTTTCCTTTTTAGGAAAAAAATAAATAAAAATATTAGGACAATAAAGCTAGTTTATTTTTGGTCATCCGGCTGACCATTCCTTCTTTCTTTGTTTGTCCTTCGAGAAAATTAAGACAAAAAATGAATAAATATTTAATTAAAGGAAGTTGGCCTATTTGTCCCTCAATTATTCGATTAACCAGAAGCTCATGTGATCTGAATTAAATTCGAAGAAATTAACAAGCAAAGATTGGGAAGGTGTGCCAATCCACCTCTTAAACAATAGAAAAATCAAAGGAATGCTGATAAAATTTCCCTTCATAAAAATCACTGGACATTCCTTACGCGGCTTGTTTTATTAGCCTTTTTCCCTCATTTTCCCTCATTTTCCTTTTATTTTCCTCATTTTTATTTTTTTCTACATTCGGCCAAATATATAAAAATATATACAAAACATTTATACAATAATAATGCTAAATTGTTTCCCTTTTTGTACACAACAAAGATCTGTCTCTATTTTTAGCTAACAAAATTGGCTAACGTTTTCCTCTCAAATTTTTCTTTTGGTTTGAAAAATAAAAGGACAAAATAAATAATTCTTATAAAAAATTTTTTTTTTAATTTTTAAATTTACAAATGACCATTTTCCTAAAATTCTGTAGAGTGCGCGTCATTAAAAATTTAAAGAAAAATTTTTTCTAAGGATTTTGACTTTTAATTATTTTATTATTTTTGTTAAAACTACAAAAGAGACAATAAAATAAAAAGAATTTTAGCTATTTAAAAATATTGCGCATTTACTTCAAAATTGGGGTTAAGCGGAGACAATTAAATATATTTTTATTTTACGGCACTTAAAATAATTTTTGAAAATTTTTCTTTGTTTTCGATTCAAATTAAAAGAAAGGATGGGGTTTTATTTTAAAGAAAATTGTTAAAGAATGCCCTCAATTTTATTTTGATTTTAAAAGTTTAAAAATAAAAAATAGTTTGCTTATTAAATTAAGAAAAAGTAAGAAAGAACGAAGAAATGTTTAAAAATTAGACTCGTGAATTTTGTGATGGTATAACCGTATGTAGCCTAAGTAGACTCAGTCTCGACTTTCTTTTTTCATATTATACCCTTGAACCATAAAAATTGTCTTTAATCTTGGGTCAAATTATAATGAGAATGAACTTAAAAAATAAATAAATATTTTTTCCTGTCGATTTAAAAACTTAAAAAGCGCAACATTCTCCTCTACACTTCCCGCCCATTTCCTTTTTTTCATCTTTTAGTTCCGAAAATATTTTCTTAAATAATTCTTACAATTTATTTTTTTAATATCTTTTTTAAAGTTCAGATTATTTTTAAAAATTTAAATTATTTAATTAATTAATTTTGTAGAGAACAACAAGAATCCAACAACAACAACAATATTCTTCAAATTTATTCTAATTAATATTGGAAACAACAAATTGTTCAAATTTATTTAAATTGATTATTTGTAAAATTCCTGACTGATTTGCATTTGAAGACAATGGTGGGTTTACTTTAAAAATTAAAAAACTTTTTTAAATGAAATAAGGATTTAAAATTTTGTAAAATAATAAAAACAGCTTTAATTTAAATTTAGAAAATTGCCTTATTTTTTATTAATTAAATATATTAATTTTAATAAAGTTTGACCTCACTATAAGATTATCAAATAAATTTCATTATCAAATAAATTATCAAATAAATTTCAAATAAATTAATTATCAAATAAATTATCAAATAAATTTCAATTTTAACAAAGATACTCTTTTTTAAATTTTGGTTGGCCTCTTGCTGAGTGTGGCAAAGGAGAGGGAGATTGCCTAACCGATACTCCCTAATCTAAGCTATTTTAAAATTTTTTTAGATATTTTTATAAGAAACAATTTTTCCTGCCAAGTACATATTATCTTATAATGAGGTCAATTCTTCTGTTTCTTTAACAATTTTGTCTAAATTTTTATTTATTTTTTTATTTTTATTTTACCTTATTTTCTACCTATTTTTCCTTTCTTCCCGAAACTTTTTGTATTTTTTTGCAACAAAAAAATCCAGTTTTTTTATAATTTGACCACCAAATATGGACAAGAAAAATTGCGCGAATTTATAATAGAATTTATTCATGAAAGAAAATTGGGCCAAGAAAAAAAAATAAAATAAAAAATCTTGCTCTAAATACAATTGACCTCAATTCAGGCCCCGATTCTTCCCCTTTAAAAAAATTTTTTTAATAAAAAAGGAAAAAAGTGAAAAGAACTCGAAAAAATATTTTTGCAACACAAAGGCAATAAATAATGAAAGAAAAAGATATCGGGAAATGGATATAATAAAATAAAGAAAATAATAATTATTAAAAACTAGTTAAAATTTTGGTTAATAGTACAAAAGGATTGAAAGAAGTATTAAAAATAGATAAATAAAAATAGAAATGAAATTGAAAACTTGGGAACTTAATTTTAAGATAAGTATAAAGTTTTAAGCTTACAATGTAAGCTTAAGTTTAAGATATGTTGCGTTTTAAGTTTGCAAACCTGAGAATCCAAGTTGTAAATCTAAAGTTTTAATATTTGATATTTGAAACTTGTTTTAAATAAAACTTGGAAAGCTAAAAATAAATAATAAAACTTGGATTAGAAATTAATAAAACTTTTTTTAAATTAATTAATGAAACGTGGATACTTAAACAATAAGTTTTATTTTAATTTATTGAATAAAATAAAAATTAAATATGTATATTTAATTAAAGTTTTATTGCTTCTATTCTCATGCTTCACACATTATCTAAAATTATTTTATCATTTTCCATTAATTTTTTAAATTTTTTTTTATTTTATGCCGTCCTCAATTTTATTTTTTAATCTCCAATTTTTTTCTTAATTTTGAGCTTTGATATTTTTTCTAAAGAAAAATGCCTGCTACAGTTTATGGCGTAATAGGCATCGCGCGATATTTTTGAAGATATTTGAATATATTTTTCTTTTATTTTTTTGTTGCTAATCCAAAACAATTATGTGATATATCTAAAATTGTCGGCAAAGAAGATTTTTTGTTTCGGAATTTTGGTGAATTTAATTGAATATTTATTTATTTTTAAGGATATGATATCACATTTTGGCTCTTGTCATTTTTGGTATTGATATACAACCTTTATGCGTCCAATCAAAACGCATAAAATTTTGATTGGACGCATAAAGGTGGGATGCCTAATCTGGATCCTTTGTAATCCTACTAGAAATCACAATTTTTACCAACATTTCCTTCTCTATACCCTCTTCTTCCCCTTTCTTTTATCTACCTTTTTTATCCAGAAGTGAGCTATTATGTGATTAAATTTATAACTTATACCGCCTTTTTTATTCTTTTATGCCGACAATCTTTTAAAAATACTCAACGACCTTCAAAACGTTTTTTTGGTTTAATAGCATAAGGATGAGCATTTAATTGTATTGTTTTTGTTTTTAAGGAATAACGGGGGGATATTTAAAAAAATATTAAGTTATCTAGGTATTACAACAAGGATGTCAAATGTAGAGAAAGTGTCGGGCTTAGGATCGGGATTTGAAATTTACGCTGGATCAGATCTCGGGTAGCCCGTGACATCCCTTGTATAAAACGACCCCCTGGAAAATTAATTTTCTAAAATCTTAAAGAACTCAAATCCCTAGAGTATTTTGTTCATTCTATTCCATTTTCTCGAAAATAAAAATTCAACTTTTGTTATATCCCAAAAACGATTGTTGTTTTTATTATTTTTGGGGTAATTGTTTTGTAGGGAGATCTCAACGGCCTTGGCAAGGTTAAAGAACGGAGACCGACATATAAAAAAGAATTTTTCTTATTAAAGGTGAAAGATAGGTTTCTTATCAGATTGTTTTTGGGAGAAATATTGGAATATTTTTAAGATGGGAAGGAAAAATTTTTTTGGAGATTTTTAAGTATATAATTTGGGGGTTTTAAAGAAGAGCGGAAAAATGTAAAAGAATTTATATTATTGTTGATTAACCAATGTTCGGGGTATTTTGGAATATTTATTTATGATTTCTCAGACTATTAAAAATATTTTTATTGTAAAAATAATTTTTTTGTTTTATTATAATAATTTAAATATGAGTATTTTTGTTTTTAAATAGGCAAACTATTGTATTTTATTTGTTTATTGTATTTTTATGTATTTTTTGTGTATTTTTGTGTATTTTCCGGAAATAATATTTTATTTTTCCGGAAGCCTATACCCTTATGTTTCCTTTGGTTTTGTATTTTTTTGTGTTTTTCTGTTAATTTTATTACTTTCCGGAATCTTTCCGGAATTGTATTTTCTTTTCCGAGTTGTATTTTTTCCTATAATTTTTCTATTTCCTTTATAATTTACCCATTTTACTAAAAATTTATTTTGCAATAATTTGTGTTTTCTTGCTTTTAAAATGATTCAACCATTTTATTTATTTCTTCTCCTTACAGTCTATTAAAGCCTTAAATATTTAAAATTTCATTTTCTTTGTTTTCTATTTAAAAACAAATTTATTTATTTTTATATTTAAAAATGTTTTTGTATTTTTCTGAACAATATAAAAGCACTTTACCCATTCAACCATATTTATTATTTATTTTTTATTTATTTAAAAATAAATGCCAGCCGCTTTTTTCTAACATTAACCCCTTACTTTTTATTAGTTTTTCTGCTATTGTTAATTTTCTTAAAGATTAAATACAATTGGAAACAATAAATTTGTGTACTTTTTAATATTTCCTTATCCATAATTACTCAAAAAAAATTTTTTTGGATAATTTTTATGAATACCGTAAATGCTCTTATTAAAGCCCGTCTCTATTAGAGGCCCATATCTACTACAAACCCCTCCACAAGGAACCTGTTGACAAATAGAGGACCACTCTCTAATAAAAGCCCATTTTCTAATACAGGCTTTCCCAAGGGAGCAAATAAGAAAAAATAGACGCCCACTCTCCAATAAAAGCCCATTTTCTAGTATAAACCAGCTCTTGTATAAGACCAAGTTAGAGTTGAAAAATAGAAGCCCATGGCTTTAATTGTTTATTAAAATTAATGTCAAAACTTAAAATTTTTTACGGTATTTATAATTTCTAAACAATAATAAAACAAATCCAAGCCTTTATTTCAATGTGAGAATAACAAAAAAAGATACTATGGGAAAACTTAAAATTTTTTTCAAAAGAATTGTTTCATAAGCAAGCACTTCCTTTAATAAATAATTTATTATTTTTTTAAATCTTAAAAAAATTTTTTCTTTTGTTTTGTAATAAACAATTGACGAAATAACCGATTAAAAAATTAAAATTTGTTTATTAAAATTAATGTCAATTTATTAATATTTTTTTATTAAATTTATTTAATAATCTCTGACATTTTGAAGGTTTATTAAGGCTTCTTCCTCTTTTTTTTTTATCGGGAATTTTTATAAACAAAATTTTGTAAAAATTTATTTTATTAGCTAAAAGATATAGGATTTGGGATATCCGGCTTAAACCGGATATCTCGGCCAATTTTAATTTTCATGAAAAATGCAGAAATATGTCAACTGAGATACGAATAGAGCTTTCGATTGCTATATAGAACGTATTTTCTGAATGAAATTTTATTGATTAAGCAATTTAAAAGAGAATGTTCCAAACTTTTGCACCTCACTGTATATACTTTTTATTGTTTTCTTGCTCTTCTAGTAATGCCATGGAGCTTGTCAGTTTATCGCAAGACCATGACTAAAGTATAAGGTTGCTGATTGTAGCATCAGACCCATTTCGATGAGATACATAGAATTTTATCAAATTTGACTATAATCTAACAATCAAGTATCTATGTAGTTATTAGCTATGCGATAAACTGGGTTGCTTTAGATCGGGGCGTACCAGTAACTATGCCTTTTTTTTGTTCTATACTACTATATTATAGGGTTGGTCCCCGACGGGGGGGGGGAGGGCCACGGGGAAAATTTTCGGGGAGGCAGCGCCCCGGGGGGGGGGGCGGGGACGGGGAAAATTTTTTCATTTTTTACGGGGGGGGACGGGGACGGGGGAAAAATTTTTACGGGGAAATTTCGGGGAATCAAAAATTTTTTTGGCGCCTTCGGCGCCAAAAATTTTCATTTTTTTCGCGCCGCAGGCAAAAATTTTGAGAATTTTTGAGGTCCTTAAGCCAGATTTCTTCTATTTTTGCGCCGCAGCTGAAAAATAAAGAGTTTTGAATTTCAAAAAATAATATTAAAGGTTTAAAATAGTCTCTTGTATCAAAAAAGTTAAAAATAATCCGAAAATAACTCTCAACCGATGATTAGTACTCGAACCAAACTCTCCTTTAAATAAAGACAAGCGCCTTAGCCACTCAACCAACCGCCTATTTAATTATTTTTGAAAGAAAATGTATTTCTCTTACTGAGTAAAAGAAATATCAAGTGAAAGAAAATATTTTTAGTTATGCATAAAAATTTCGGGGAGAGCTCGGGGAAAATTCTGCCACGGGGGGGGACGGGGACGGGGAAAATTTTTTATTTTTTCACGGGGGGGGGGGGGGCGGGGACGGGGAATTTTCAAAAAATCGCCCAAATTCCCCGACTTTCGGGGACGGGGACGGGGACGGGGACCAACCCTACTATATTAACAATTTTTGAAAGAATTTTCACAGATATTTTAAGAATGAAAATTTTTTAAATTTAACCTTATTCCTTTTACAAATTAACAATTTATTGTTTAATAACAAAACGGTGAGAGCACACACAAACACACAATCCCTTAATGAGAAATGACCGCACAAAGTGGCAGCCACCCCCTCCAACAACCATTCTGTTGTTTCCATTGTTTAATGCTTTTCTTGCTTCCTTTGCGCGCTTTATTTGCTCATTTTTATTCATCACATCACAATTCGCGCTCAAAACAAAACAAAAAAGGCGCCCTCTATAAACCCCAAAACGATGCCAATTAATTGTGCACCCATTGTTTTGTTTGGCGTTGCTGTGCTGCTTTTATTTTTCTTCCATTTTCTAACACTATTATGTACATTTTACCTCTAGTGATACTCATATTTATGAGCTTTTTATTACGAGAAAAATAAAATCCTGAAAAAATTTTTTTCTTTTTATAATTTGATATTTTTGAGTAGAATTTTTGTTATGATTAGTAAATTTTAATTTTAATTTATTTTTATAACGCATTATTAGAAAAATAGTTGAGGAAAGTGTGGATCGAAAGGGGAAGGACATAAACCTCAATTATTTCCCTAATAATATGTTCTGTATCTAATTTATGGTTATATCAGTATATTATCAATATATGTATCTTATCAGTAGGGATTAATATTCTTATCACTTTCTTTATCAATATTTTTCGACTTATAAAGCTTAGATATGCGCAATAAATATACCCACCCCAGCAACTAACAATGGAACGAATTTAGTATTTAATTAATTCTCCAATAACCATTGTAGTTCCAAATCTCGGCAGATGTGGGCGGACATTCTTTGTGAATAATATATCTCTCCTTTCTTACCCACATTTTTCAATCTAATCCTTTTCTTTTATTTACTTTGTTCCGATTTTATTTAAAAAAATTTTTCTTGATTTTTTTTCTTGAGTTTTTATTAGAGACCGTACTGGGAGAGTCATGCAAGATTCGGGAGTGATATCTCGAAAAATATCGACTCGATAACCGAGAATTTTTGTTTAATATTCTTTCTCGGTCCAATCTCTAGTCTTTATACTTTTTAAATTTTTATAAAAAAATTTCTCTATCTACATTTTATAAAATTAACTATCATTTCCTTATTTAAAACACACACAAAACTTGTGCCAATTCATCAAAAACAAAATTAAAATTAACAAACAATGACATCCCTTTCTAAGTATATAAACATCCATCTATCTAATTTTACTTTTTTTATCCTCTCTTTGGGACAATTGAAGAATTGTAGCTTTAACTGACACACAATAAGCACTCTATTTTGAATAACAAAATTTAATTGCGTAAATAAACTCTTCCTTTTTATCCTTCCAAATATCTCCCCCTTTAAACCTATCAATTTAGCTTTAACATTATTAAATTAAATGTCCAATTTTATGTATATATCCCATTTTGTATTTGTGTGCCAATTTAAGCGCATTATATCAGGCTTGTTGACATTATTTGTTGAAAATTATAGTTGAAAATTCTCCTGGTAATATTCATTAGAGACTCGAAAATTCTCGATTCTCGATGCCCAAGTTTTTTTTCTAGATCTAATCTTGGTCCGGTCTCTGATGCTCATTGTCAGCAACCAAAAAACGAAATTTTATTTGTTTTATAATTAACAATTAATTGTTTTACTTATAATTTTATTTATTTAAATTCATTATTTCCCTTTATCTCAATCTCAATTTCTTTAAAAAAATTCCTTTCTATCCCCTTAATATTAAAACAATCGGCCTCGTTTAAATCCCAATTGTTCATTTTTTCATCTCTTTTACCTTTGCCACGCCTACAACTTTTTTTTGTCTTCTCCGCCAGAGGGAAACTAAGAGAAAATTTTATCCTCATCTTGGATAACAACAAAAAAATCCTTAAAAATTTTTCCATTCTTCTTTTTTTATAAATAAAATCTTCCTCCTCTTTTTGTTAAAATAAAGCCGCTTCTTCCTTCAAGTCACTACTTACTATAATGCTTTTAGCCCTCTCTTTCTTTCTTTTAAAACTCATTTGCCCTGTCCAAAATCTATCGTCTCCAATTTCAATTATCCGCATCCGTTGTGACGGTTTTTGCCATTGATGCTTTCTTTTCTATATACTTTTTATATACTAAATAACAAAAAGTCTTCTTGTGCCAATTGGATTTGAAGAGAAGACGGCGAATTTATTTATTAGAAAAAAAGGAGAACAAAGAATTTTTAGTTAAAAAGTTGGGGGATGAAAAAAGAAGCTTTAACTTGAGGCTAATATAAGCTTATTAAATTTTTTTGACTTTCATTTTTAATTTATTTTAAATAGTACATGCACCTCCTATTTTTGGAAACTTTTATATTTTTGTTAAAAAGCTTCTACTTTATTTTTAATGTTTCCGGATAATTGAAATAATTAAATTATCTGTTATCTTTCCGGTTGGAAAAATACAAAAAAAAACAACCAAGTTGTTATGTATTTTCCGGTAGGAATCAAAATGTGTTTTCTTTTCCGGAAAGAATTATGTATTTTCTGTATTTTTGTTTCCGGTTTCTTTCTTCCTGTTAGGTTTTAGGATTTAACCTTAATTCCAAAACACAACAAAACACAAATTAAAATATTAAAACACAAATAATTAAGACATTAAAAATTAAAAAGCAATTCAAAACACAAAGCATCCCATTAAAAAAAGATTAAAAGAAAAAGGGCATTATTGTTATTTTTATCAGGCATTAAACACATGCGCATTAATTTAGCTATAATCAATCATAGGATAATGGCTAGGCAAAATAAAAATAAAATATTTTTTCTTTCTTCTCCTTATAAATTCCCGACTTGCACTTGTCTGTTAAGCAACAATAATTAATTTTTCTATCAAAACACAAAAAATTGCGAAATTATTTTTCCTATTTATATTAGACATTTTTAATTCTTATTTTTTTATTTTTATTTAAAATTATTTTATTTAGAAAGAAAATATTTTTTTTAATTTAGTTTACCCTTAATTTCAAATTTTTATATATCCAACCTTCTAGCTCAACTCAACCTTCTAACCCAGGGCTTCGATTTCTGCGGATTTTTCCTCATTTTGTGGTTTTTTGATAGAGCGATGAGGATTATTTTTAAAAATGCGGATTTGCGGATTTTTGTGGTCTTTTGAAGATTATGAGGATTTTTTGTATTTTCTTGTAGTTTTTTATTAAAATATTATTTTTTGGCTTCTTGACATCCCAAAATCCGCAAAATTTTTGCCTGCGGCTCTGAAAAAGGACGATTTTTGGCTTAAGGATCCTCCAAAATCCGCAAAATTTTCGCCTGCGGCGCTGAAAAAGGACGATATTTGGCTTAAGGATACTTCAAAATCCTCAAAATTTTTGCCTGCGGCGCTGAAAATAAAGAAATCTGGTTTCTTAGTCATCCAAAATTCTCAAAATTTTTGCCTGCGGCGCAAAAAAAGAAGATTTTTCGAGTAAACAATTCACTATAACTAGGTATGGTGAAAGCATTGGCTCAAGTCAGCTGTAATTTTTCATTTAATTATTCGGATTTTAATAAGATAGTCATTAGTAGTGAAAAAATTGCTCAATTCAATTGATGGAGTCAAAAAATATAACGCATAAAGTGATTTTAATTCAATTTTTGTGTTTGAAAATTTTTTGCGGATTTTTCATATCAAATGCGGATTTTTTCAATCAAAATTGCGGATTTTAAAAAATTCGAGATCGAAGCCCTGTTCTAACCCAACCTTCTCTTGAAACCTTTTAATATTTAATTTTAATTTTAAAATTAAAAAATATTTTTTCCTCTCACTAGCTTCTCACACAAGCGCTAATCAAAACACACTTTTGGGGAGATAATAGGAAAAGGCCAAATTATTATATTATCCCCCTCCCCTTCTCCACATCCGCTCAATGCCTGTCTATTTTTTTTCTTGCTTTGTTTATTAATTTTTTTTTAATTTTTAAATTTTTTATTTTAATTCTTTCTTAAAGTTTTAGAAATTTCTTCAAAATTGCCCTTTACTATTATTTTATTTCTTGACCCTTCCGATAACCTTACAGTTTTCTTTTAAATTTCATAAACTTTTTCTTTGAATTTTTTTATTTTTTTTTGTTGTCCAAAAAATATTTTTTTTTCTATTTAAATTAAATTTAATTAATTTATTTATTACCCCAATTCTCAAAAATAATAATAAAAAAATATTTTTAAGGAAGATAATCCTTTATAATAATCCTTAAGCAAGCGATTTTCCTCTATGCTTTTCCTCTATGTGATTAACACTTGAAGAAGCAATAAATATGTATATTCTTTTTTATTTTAATTTATATTTTATTTAATTATTTTTCAATTTTTTTTATTTTTAAATTTTATAAAAAATAAAATTAATTTTATTTGAATTTTAATGAGACACGGACCGAGACTAGATTTTGAACAAAAATCTAGATTATCGTTAGTTGAGATTATTTGAGAGATCAACGATATCCCTAGACCGGTCTCTAATTTTACTATCTAATGAAAATCAGGGGATATTTAGTTTTTAATTTCTTGAACCTTCCAATACCCTTTACCTTTTTCCATAAATTTCAAAATTATTTCTCTCCAAATTTTTTTAATTGTTTTTATTTTTCAAAAGCTTTATCCTCTTTTAAGCTACCGTAAACTTTTTTTTGTCTTTTATTCAGACAATTGGCCCTTTTTTCTTTCTTTCTTCCCCAAACTGCCTTTCTTTTACTCTCAATGCCCTCGGCAGCTTTTTAAAAATAAAAGGCTCTTTCTCTAAATTTATTTCATCATTAAACTACCAATCATATACAAAACATAAAGCTTACTTAAAATTTACAAAGAAAATTTTTATTTTTGTTAGGAAATTAAAAAGTCTTTTTTAAATTATTTTCTTATTAATTATTTTTTATTATTTTATAAGCCCTTAAGCGCCTTCTTTTTTAAATTTTTTAAATTAATTTCCGCCAAGATATTTTTCTGATTTTTAAAATTTTTATTATCCGTATTTTTATTTTTAATAAGGATTTCCTGGTTGGCTATAAATATTATCTAGAGAGATCCGATAATTTTCAAAATATCTAATTTTTGTTTAATCAAAAATTAAATTATATACTATGTACATATACTTAACTTAATTAAAAACCGGCCATCTGCGGTATCCAATCCTGAAGAGAACTGGGGGTTTGGTCAGTTTAGTAGTATTTAATTTTTATTGTTTTTTAATTGATAGTTGTTTTGAGAATCCCGACAAAGTGTTTTTTGTTTGGAGAATTTACCCAGTAATTTTTGAATTAAAAGGAGAAAATAAGGACAAGACCGTTTTTTAGTAAATAAAAAAGGAGGACTTTTTATCCCGAAGATCGCTTTTTGACCAAAAAAGGGGAAAGAAGGAACGCGTGTCCAAAAAAATTTTTTATGCATTTTTCGATCTGAGGTCTTTTTTAGGTCTTTTTTGTAATTGATCTGGCTAGCAAAAAAATTTTTTTCTAAAAATAAGAGGACCCTTTTATTGTTTAATTTATTCAAAACACCCTCCCCCACATATGTTCCCTTTTTTTGTTTTTACCTTTGACTAAAATATTTTTTTATTTCTCAAAAAACTCAAAAAAGGGGAGAAAAAAATTATTTATTGAAGGCTAGAAAAGAAGAGTTTTTGAATGTTTTTTGGCTAAATATTGTTGAATAATGAATGCACATTTAGCACAATCATCCTCTACCCATCAAATGAATTAAAATAAAAAAATAAATTGAATAAAAATAAAGTATTTTTATGAAGGGAATAAATTTAGAAAAAATTAATTAACAATTTAATAGGTTCATCAGAAAAAATTATTTTTATTAGAGAGAGATACTTGCGGGTAATGTCCATCTGTCCTAATGTCCAGTTTTTAGTTTTGTCCGCAAATGTCGTTAGCTTTTTTATTTCTCTCATTTTACAGTACCCTTTATTTTGATTTTTTGTTAAGAATTAAATGATATTTTTTTTTTAATATTTTTAAAGTCAGAACAGTTCAATCTCATCAATTATTTTTTATCTAAATTTTTTCTTCTATTTTTTCTGCTATTAATTCAAGCTGGCGAATATTTTTTACAACCATTATTTTTACTTTTTTTTAATACATATGTTTAGTATAATTTTTTTCGTGAGAATATAAAAAAACAAAAACAAATATTTTTTATTTATTTTTAATAGAAGATGCAAATGCGCATAATTAGCTAAATATATTTTTTATTTATTTAATCAATTTATTTTTTTAAATTTGTTTTTCCATTTAAAAATTTTTGTTTCATTTAAAATTTCATAACTTTTTTAATTTTGCTTCAAAAATTTTAATTTTTTGCCATTTTGTAGAAGAGACATTCCTCTTTCTAATAAAATTTATTTCATCTTTCTATCCTTTATTGTTAAAAAGATATGGTCATCTAAATACCTGTCGTCGTTTACCTTAAATCTTAACTTTATCGCTTCCAAAATTTAAAACTTTATTTAAGCCTTTTACAAAATTAAAAACTTTTTTGTTAATTTTATTCAACTTATTCTCTATCTAATAAAATAGAGATCGTTCTTCTATCTTCATTTATCATAAAGTTATTAGACTTTAAATTCTTGTCACTTAATTTTATTTTTAAATTAATTGTTCATAAATTAATTTTTTTTTCCAATTTTTTTTTCAAAAATTACTTTAAAATTCCAAAAATTAAAAAATAAAAAATATAAAAAAGATGATCTTCAATTTTTATATTTATCAAGATTTTAAACAAAAAAATTTTTGGGGGTGATTTTTCACTGATTTTTACTCTCTCTTCTCGAACGGTCACACATCCACGTTCAACAACAACAGAAACAATCACCCCAAACCTTTTTTCTATTAAAACAACACAACACACACACAAACAAACATATTACTCTTAATTTTACTGTTTTTTCCTTTCTTTGCTCTTAACACTTGAAAAAAAATTTTTTTTGTTGCTTTCGTCATCAACAATGAAAAGAATATTTTTGTGTGTTGTAATAAATATACCTTTTTTAAATTAATTCGGCATTAAAATTCTTGAAATATTATTTTTTATTCTTATTAAAAGTTTTGATTAAGAGAGACGAAAGCGAGAGAGAATTTTTTATTTAACGTTTAAATTAAAAAATAATTTTTGATGATTGAATAAGTGAAAAAGTAACGTTTTTAATGCCTGATTTAATTCATTTAAAAATTCATAACTTTCTAAATTCTTATTCAAAAATTCTAATTTTTGGTTATTTTGTAGAAGAGATTCTCCTCTTTCCAGTGAAATTTAATTTATCTTTTTATCTTTTTTTGTTAAAAAGTTATGGTCCTTTTAATAGCCGTCGTCCCTTATCCTTAATATACCCGTATATCCTTGCTTTCATTTTACCACTGAAAAAAATTTTTCGCTAATCATTAAAAATTTTTTACTGTCCAAACGAACAAACGAACACGCTTTCCCTTGTTTAATCAGATATTTTATTTACTTCAAATAAAATCAGATTTAATTTTGTTCATATAAGTTACTCATCGCATTCTCACTTTTTACTTCCGTTCTACTCCCATAATTATTTTATTATCTAATCATAACGAAATATTTTTTTAAATATTTTTTAATTAAATTAGAGACTGACACAATAGCAAATCACTTTATTTTATTATTTCTATTAAATTTTACAAAAAAAATTATTTTGCCACTCTAATTAATCTTTTTTGCGCATTCCAATCACACACACCCTCCCCTTTTATTTCCTTTCTAGTTTTGTTTCAAATAAAACGTCTTTATTCTCTAATCTTTGTCTTGAGGGGTTGTCTTGAATATTGTAAATTTTAATCTTTATATTATTCTTGATATTTTTACATTTTTATTTTTTAAAGGGTGTGTGAGCGGGAAGGGAACATGACGGGATTTTTGACGCTGTTAAGAGTGTGTTTTAGGGCCTCTGGTTAGGGTTGTCGGTCCGGAACCGAACCGAGGACTCTTTTCCTCGACCGAGGACTCTTTTCCTCGACTCTTTTCCTCGATTCTTTTCCTCGATTCCTCGATTCAAGATTAATTAAATAATCTATCAAAAAAATTAATTAAATTATTTAATAAACAAAATATTTTCTTTTTTTTTTATGTTTTGGAATTTTTAAAAATTCCAAAAATTATTGTTTAAAATTACGTAGAAAATATTTTGATGTTAAATATCGTTATAAGCTACTCCGAACTGAAAGATCGAGCGTTATTAAGGAGGTTCTAGCTGTATTAAAAATCCTCTTTTTTTATTTAATTAATTTATTAAAAATTTGTGTTTTGATTGGATAAAAAATATAGGGGGGAAGGAGGGGGCGAGAGGGCTAAAAAGAAAATTTTTAAGAAGGCACGCGCTGGGTTAAACAATAATAACAAAATCAATTTTACATTGTTTTCTTTATTTTTTAAAATTTTTAAAATTTAATTTATTCTAAGTTTTAATTAAAAAAAATTTTTTTTGCAAAATTTTAAATTAATTAAAAATTAATTTAAAATTCATTATTGTTATTTTAATTAAAAATTCTAGTTAATTAAACATTTAAAAACAAATAATAAAAATAAATAAATATATCAATTAATTATTTATTTAATTACGCATTTTATTTTCTAAAAATAAAATTTATATATATTTTTAAAAAATTTTTGGAACATAATGTAATTAAATAATCTTTTTTTAAAAATATTAGTAATTAAATGTTTTAGTTATTTTTTAAAAATATTTTCTATTTTTATTTTTTTAGAAATATTTTTCTTTATTTTTTTGAATTTTTAATATAAAGTTCTTGAGAAAATTTTCAAAAAATTTTTTTTTGCAAACAAAAAGTCTTATCTCCGCAGGTGTCGCTTTCGCTAATGTCTCTCTCGAGATTACCTCTACCTTAGATTAGGATCTTTTCAATTTCTTTATTGAATAACAATGATGAAAACAATATTTAATTGTTTAAGAATTACCCTATTTTAATAAAATTTATATTATTTTCTCCTTCTGTTTTCAAAAATTTTTTTTCTTTTTGTTTTTTCCGCGTAGGCAAAAAAAGATTACTTTTGCCGGGCCTATTATAGCCCCACAAACATCTGTTGCCGATTAAATTGCAACGAAATTTTTTTTATTTTTTTATTTCTCAATCAGGCATATTGTTTATAATATCCGGATATTTTGGAGTCTCAGAAAAAGATTCTTGGGGGAAGAACGCGTTTTAAAGAGCGAAATTTTACAAAATTTTACAGAGGACGGAAGCGGAAGACTTTTTTTTTCTCTTTTTTTCCCTCTCCATATATCCGGTTATATATTTAGCGTCTCATAAAGATTTCGAGGATTTAACTGTAGGGAGAGTGATATTGTTCTCCCTTTTTTCTCTCTTACTCTCATGTGGGGGAGGGGGGAGGAGGTACCATTTTTAATTTTTTGGAAAAATATTTTCTTAATTTTCCTTAATTTTTCCTTATTTTTTCCCTCTGCCATTTGCCCATTGTTTTCTTATACTTTTTATGTTTTTTTCTAAAAAGATGCGAGTTTTATGCGCGTAAGCGGCAAAAGATTTAAAGGGTTGGAGTAGTAAATATTTTAATAGTTAAATAGCAGCTGCTTTTAATTTTCTTTTTTTTTTACTTTTTTCCAAAAAAAAATTTTTTTTATTCTAATTGTAAAAATAAAAACAATACACAAAAGGAGCAATTTTTAAAAAATAAAAGAATTTTTTAAAGAAAATTTATAACAATTGAAGCAAAATGGCGGCGATTGTTTTTATTTAAAGTTTAAATATTTTATTTATTTATTTAGAGATTTTAATCTCCCTTTTATTTTTAAATTCTGCTTCGTTTTGTTGATGCTATTTTTAATTTTATTGTAATTTTTTTGTTATTTTAATTTTTAAAATTAATTTTATAAATTTCATAACTTAAAATTCGAAATGTTCTTATTTTTTATTTTCTCTCATACCGTAATAATCTCTCAATCGTCAAATTTAATTAGCTCACGCTTCTTTAATTATAATACCTAATAATGCTGAGGGAAAATATTACTATTAAAATTAATTTTAATTAAAATTTTACATACAAAATTTTTTTTAAAAATTATTTTTATTTGTATATCTGTTCAAGCTTTTGAACGCTACTTTTGTTGTTTTTTAAATTATCAAAAATAATTTTAAAGTACTTTAAATAAAATTTTTTGAAAAAAAGTTAAACGAGTCTAAGCAATATTTTCTTCTATAACTTGGGAATGGATAAACGGATTTGGAAGATTTTTATATCATTAAATTGAGAATTAAATTCTCTACAAATTCAAATTTATTTCAATATCTTTAAAATTTTGAAAAAAAAGTTTTGGCCAAAAAAGTTGCAAAAACCCTTCAACTAAAGCCGAAACGTTTATTCACTTTTTCTCTCATAACTTTTTCATTTTTTTAGATAAATTTCTAATTTCTTTTTTATTTTGTAGCTAATTTAATTCTTTATTTATTATCAATTTAATCTAAAATTTTATTAATTTTTCAAAAGTTATAAATCGTAGAGAGACTCGTTTGGGTTATTCTCTCTATGTTAATATTGTTTGTAATATTTTGCTGATAAAAAAACTATTTAGCAAGGGAGAGAAAAAATAAATTTTATTTTTACACTTAGCAGACTTTTCTGTTTGTTTTTAGTTCATTTTTGTTTTGAAAAAAATTTTTTTTTGTTTTTAAAAAATTTTTATTTTAATTTTATGTTTGGAATATTTATTTTTATTAAAATGCCTTTATTTTAAAAATTATTTTTATGAGAAAAATAAATAGTAAATTCAACAAAAAATTTTCTAAAAATTTTTTCCAATGTTTTTTTATATTTTTATATGTTTTTTTTATATTTTTAGACCATTTACGAATTTTTAAAATAATTTTATAAATTAAATATTTAAACTTGAAGCAAGTATCCTAGGCTAATATGCGCAGCATCCCTAAGCTTTTCCTTGAGAAAAAAAATTTTTTTAATCTTCTTTCATTATTTTATTTTTTTCTTTAACATTTCTAAAGATTTTGGAAAAAATTTTAAAAGAAAAAAATTGTCTTTGTTTGACTGATTTTGATGAGAAGGGGGAAAATGAAATGATTGTTTGTTGTGTTCACTCTACTTTGATTACTAACTCTCTCCACCCCAAAAAACTTTATATATTTTTACTTTGGCTAAAAAATTTTTTTGGGTGCGGCAAAGATGACAAACAAAAGGTTAAAAGCGGAATAAGTAAAAAAGAAAAAAATTAAAAACAAAAGAAAAAATAAAAATAAATAAAAATATTTTTAGGGAACGATTAGCTTAGTATATTTTGTGTTTTAAATTTTAAAATAAAAAAATATAAACTTGAAGCAGGTTTTATTATTTAAATTAACTTGAAATAAACTGTATTAAACTTATTTCAAGTTTATTTTTAAATAAGCTTGAAGCAAGTTTTATTATTTAAATTATCCAAGTTTTACAACCTGAATGAAACTTGAATTATAAACTTGAAATATTTAGGTTTGTTATTCAAGTTTATTTTGAATAAATAAATCAGAGGACTTAATTAAACTTAAAACGAGTTTTATTATTTAAATAAATCTAAGTTTGTTATTCACGTTTGTTAGAAAAAGTTTTATTAAATTCTGATTCAAGTTTGTAAAATGAGCATTAAAAATCAA
Organism: Meloidogyne incognita; assembly: GCA_036172945.1. Lineage (NCBI taxonomy): Eukaryota > Metazoa > Nematoda > Chromadorea > Rhabditida > Meloidogynidae > Meloidogyne > Meloidogyne incognita. The sequence continues at coordinate 3,528,997 of JARQAC010000030.1, read as the reverse complement.
CTTTGTTTATTCAACTTTATTTTTAATATGCTTGCACTTTAAAATAATTTTTACAAATTTGAAACAATTTAAATAAAATTTGAAGCATTTTAATTAAATAATTAATTAATTTAATTATTTATTTATTTTTCTAGACAATTTTTTCTAAAAATTCTTTTCGATTAAAAAAAGTTTACTCTCTCCCCTCTATTTTTTTATTTTATTTTATCTTTACCTTTCAACTCTTAAATTTTTTTTATTTTCTTTTTTCTTGCTTTGTTCCCGAGTGCTTTTGTTTATTTTGTAAATTTTTTTATTTGTTCTTCCCTCAATTTTGTCCTAAAAAATTTTTTGGGGGTTAAAACTAACTAACAAACAACTAACTAACTGATCCTCTTTTTCCCTCAAAAATAAATTTTCCTCCTCTTTATTTTTTACCTGCGCGACTCTTCAAAAGTTTTCTTTTAATTTTATTTTTAAAGTTTTTAAGCATTTTCAACGTTAGCCTTAAATAAATTAGCGCTTTTTTAAAGATTTTTTATTATTGTTTTTAGTAGCAACATTTTTTGTCTTTATTTTAGATATTACTACTGTAAGTCATGTTTAATATTTTATTTGTTTTAAATTCTAGGTCAGATAATTTTAAAAAATATTTTAAAAAATAAATTTTGAAAGCTAATTAATTAGTACATCTATACCATTTTATTTTAAATACTTCTTTTTTCTCAAAAAATCATTTTCAAAAGGAGAGGCATCCGAATTCTCCTAAAAAAATTTTTTCCTAATTTTCCAACTTTTTAATTTTCATTAATATATTTTATAATTTATTGTTATCCTCTTATTTTTATTTTTTTATTGTTCAAAGAGCAATAAAAAAATTTTTGTTTTTAGGGGTAGTGAAGAGTTGTATATCATAAAATAGCTTCCCAAATTTGGCCAATTCCCCTTTCTACCCCATTATTTTTTTTCTGGATGAGAGAAAAAAGATCAAAGAATTTTTTAAAACAATGAGGAGATATGGATTTGTTATTTTATTTTTAATTTTTGGCCTTAAAACTTATTTAAAAAATTTTTTCGCACCCCCTTGGGGCAAAAGAAAACAATTAAAAAATATGTATATGTGCCGGCCATTGTTGTTTGTTAGTCATTGTTTTTATTTTTTGAAATTATTTTTGGATAAATTTTCCAAACCTTGAAGTTTCATTTATTTAATTCTAAAAATTTTTTGGAAGAAATTTTTTATTTTTAAAATTAAATTCAAACTGATTATGAAATATATATGCCATCCTCTTTTTCTCTTTTTTATGTCCAATCTGCAAATAACTATCTACTCTTTTTCCCCTCAAAGTAAATTTAATGAGCGCAGCGACCAGCTGCTTTTACTCTTTTTTGGAGTTATTGTTATTTACAAAATTGTGTCTTTTCTAGTTATTCCTATTGTTTTTATTTTTTTACTCAAAAATTATTTTTTTTTTGTTTTCTATGCCAATTTAGAAGAAAAAATTGAAGAGAAAAAAATATATAACAAGCTTTGTTTTCTCCTCCATTTTCTTGTAAAAATGCTTATTGAGCGCTAACCTTTTTATCTCTTTATTGACTAATAAATATTTTTTAAAATATTTTTTATTATGTAGATAATTATGTTTTTTAATTAAATAAATTTTTATTTAAATTATTTTTAAAATTTATTTATATTTTTTTAATTAATTCATTTCAAAATTATATAGCCTTTTAATTTACCTCAAAATATTATTCTCTAAATGCTTCAAGTTTATTTAAATTGTGTTTCATTTAATTCAAGTTTTAAGTTCAAGTTTTCAAGTTTTAATATTCAAGTTCAAGCTTATGTTTTATTTATTTTTAATGTTCCAAGTTTTAATTTCAAGTTTTAATATTTTATTACGCTTCAAGTTTTATTGTTTATAACCTATTTAATTAACAATATTAATAAGTACATTATTTCTATATTTGGGATTTCTTGTAATTATTCAAAATAAATGCCAAAATATTGTGTCTTGTATTTATTTTGTTTTTACGCTAATTTTACAAACAAAAGAAAATTTATTTTTTTAATGTCGCGCAGTTAAAGACTAAAAAAAGCTAAAAGACAATTAAAAAAATGAAAATATCAAAAAGTCTTTTCCGGAATTTGTATTTTATTTTAAGAGATTATTGTAGAGAAAAGGTTTATTTATTTTTAAAATAAAGGTGAAAAGGTTTATTTTCAAAAGAATGTTTGGTGGGCTATTTTTAATTAATTGTCTTTTATGTAGTTAATTTATGTATTTTTTGCCCAAGTTTATTACAAAAAAATTTTTTTTATTTATTAGAAAGGTTAAAAAATGCTGCAAAATTAATCTCTTATCTTTTTATAAATTTAATGTCAAATTAATTTTTAAAAAGAATTTTTTTGCTTTATTTTATATTTAATATATAGTGAGTGCACCTCACTTTTTCCTTAATATCTCTCGAATAAATGTACCTTTTAAGAAGCTTTTGGTATCATTCAATAGAGGATTAAATTCTCTATAAAACATATAAAATTGAAATTTTTTTATTCCAAACTAAAAAAGATGTATTAGAAAAACGAGCTTTTTTAGGTATTTTAATTGGTTAAAAATCTTTTTAATGTTTTTCCTCAACCCGCCCCATCCCCGCTCTGTATTTTTTTTTATTTTTCTAGGAAGGATCTCAATTTTAATAATTTATAACCCTCCAAAAATTATTTTTAATTTCCACAAATTTTCTTATTTTTCAACATTTTATCTTTTTCGCGCAATTAACTCCCTATTCGCGCAATCTTCCTTCTTTTATCCATCCAATAGAAAGGGATTGCGTGCCATCTTTTTTTTAATATTATTTTTCTACCTTTCTTTTACACATTTTTACAAGGATTTTTAAGCGCGTGAATATGTAAAAAGGGGATCATTTGTTGACAAAAATCATTAGAGCCTCTCTCCGCCCTTGGCTTTTTAATAGAGGGGGATAATGGAAGGGAGGGGGGGAGATAATGGACATTAAAAAAGCTTTATAATAATAATTTTTGCCAAGAAGAGGAGTGAGTTTGGCATTATCTTTAAAAACTAAGAATTGGTTTATATTCTCTCCCTTTTTCCATTAAATCTCCCTCCATTATTTTCATTCCTTCATTTTATTTTTATTTTTTTTTCAACAATTTATCGTATACCTTGGTTACACCTTTGTGCCGTTAGATTAATAAGGTTTTTAAAAAAAATATTTTTTCGGAAATTGAGGGATAGGAGCTTCTAAAACTTAATTTAGATTCAATTATAATTCTATTTTAGATCAAGAAATTAAATAAAAAAGAATCTTTTAAGACTGCCCTTAAAACAGGGGAAAAATCGGGAAATTCAAATTTTGCTTGTTTCCCCATTAAATTTTATTTTTTCCATTTTTCTATAAATTTTGCTTTGTTTTCTATTTTATAGCAAATTTAATTCTCTATTTGAAAATATCAGAAAAAATTTCATAAAATTAATTATAAGGTCATAAGAATTAATGGACTTTACCTCACTCATGTCCCCTTAATTTGCGCAATTCTTTTTATTCTTCTTACAATTTCCGGCACTTTAAAAATTAAAAATAAACAAAATTATTTTATTTATTTATTATTCAACCTTTCTTTTATTTTTTTAATGACTTAAATAATTATTACCGGGCATATCCTCATTCACAGGCTAAATAGGCACAAATCTCCCCCCTCCCCTTTCATTAAATCTTTTTAATATTTACAATACCCCTTTAACTACAAAATTTTTTTTATTTTAATCTTTTAAGTGCCTCTTCACAATAACACCTTTTTAATAATTTTTACATCTTTCCTAAAAACTCTTTTTTTGTTTTTAAAATAAAAATTTTATTTTTATTGCGCACAAGAAACAATTATTTTTAATTTAAAATAAAGAGGAAATACATTAAGCTTTAAGGAAGGATTTAATTTTTAAATTCATTCGTTTGTTAATTTAAATATTAAGGCTTATAGTAAGGTTCTTTCCAAGCTTGTTTGTATTTTCAAAAAAATTTTTAATAGAGCGCAATTTCTCTCATAGATCTCTGTGTTTATGGAGGCAATACCAGAGCCATGACCATAATATAAGGAAATAATGGGATGGGGTAAACTTCGCCTAGGTGTTTTTAACTACAGCCAGATGATCGGAAATTAAAATCAATTTTAAAGGATTTTTTGTCAATTTAAATTTGCCTAAATATTTTTTTGAGACCTGAATTGTTTCAGCTTTTCAAACCTTTTCGAAGACCATTACTATGTCTTATGTACAATCTATATTTGCATAATTAACCCCCTAAATTTTAGAAATATTTTACCAAAATAATAATAATAAATCTTTAAAATAAGTAATAATAAAAGCATCTCCACATTTTTAAATCTTTTTTTGTTTTATTTTATTTTTTTAATTTAATAGAGTGCTTTTTCTTTACCTTGATTTTGTCTTATAATAATTATTATATATTTAATACGAAATTTAAAATAATTTTTTTAATATAATCCCCATCCATTCTTCAGATTGCTACTTTTGTTTTATACCTTTTTTAATTATTTATTTTAAATAGAATAATTAAATAATTTTTGTATGATTTACCCCCGCACCCCCGCAGTGATCACCTATTTTTTTCAAGGCATCTTGTCCTCGACTCTTGTATTTCCAACTTTTCTTTCGTATTTTTTCGCTCCATGCCAGAGATCTAGCTGACTTAAAAAATAGATTCACGCTTTTGGAAGTCGGAATTCCCGAATTTCAAGAATCGTGTAGTTTAGATCTGCTAGATCCGTACGTCGAAAAAAATTTTATTTTTTTATTTCTAGAAATTTTTTTTAGAATGTCAAGTCGCCGAAAGGCTGCTCCAATACGTCGATTACCTAGTCAAAACGCTCTTCTTCAACAACAACAACAATTAGCTTCTTCAAAATTAATTAATAATTCCAAAATTTCTGATCCTCGGCTTAACGATAAAATTAGCAATATTAGTCAACTAATTGACCAAAAGGAGCAATCAAATAATTTATTAATTAAAAGCAATAAAAATAATTATAATATTATGGATTTGACTTGTTCTGTTTCTGCAAATCATGCAAATCCTTCATCGTCGAGATTGAAGGAAGAAATGGAAGAAAATGCTTTAAATGAAGGAAAGGAAAGGAAAGGAAACAACAAAGTTTATTTAAAAATTGACTCTAATGTGAAAGAAGAGGGAGATATGGAAGGAAATGAGGAACAAATGGAAGAGGGAGAAGAAGAAACTGATGAAGAAATGGAAGAAAATAAAGATGGGGAGGATGACAAGAAAGAGGGGGAAGAGGATGAATATAAGGAAGAGGAAGAAGAAATTTTGGCAATAAAAAGAAAGAGAATTAACAAAAATTTGGCTGTCGATCCCCAAATAGCTTCGACTAGTTACTGTCATGATATTAAAGGAAATTTTGTGAAGGAAGAAGAAAAAGAGGAAAAGGAAGATCTCATGAATACAAAACTGGGGGATCAACAATTATTAAATAAGCCTGTAGGCTTTTGTTAAAAAAATTTTTTTAATTTGGAAAATAATAAAATCTTAAAAATAATAAAAATTAAGAACTTAAAAAAATTTTTTTTAATTTTCCAAAAAATTTTCTAAATTTCTAAGAAAATTTTTTTAACTAATATTCCCTTTAATTTTCACAGTTTCAACACCAACAATTATCAACAACAACATTTTCCCCCTCAACATTACCCCATAATAATTGTATCGCAAAACACCAAACATTTAGTGATCCCAACATCCAAACACCGCAAAAACAAACTTTAAATTTCAAACAAAACAACAACAAAGTTTATTTAAATGAACAACAACAGCATGTTTTGGAAGAAACATTTGATGAAAACAAATTTGAAAATAATAATAAACTTGTTTTGAATGGGGCAAACAATGTTGTTGTTAATGGAGAAAACTTGAAGCATGAAAATGAAAGGTGGGGGTTTAAAATTTTTTTTAAATTTTTAAAAATTTTTTTGAAATTAAAAAAAATTTTTTTTGAAATTTTCAACTTAACATTTACATAAATTTTGCATTAAAAACATTTTTTATAGTCGCGCACTCACTACAGTAATATCCCGCCCATTCTTTTCTCTCAAACCCCGCCTCTATTTATCCCTCTCATTATGCTACATGTTTCTTTTGTTGTTTATGTTTGGCTCTAGTTTTTATCGAGACTAATAGCATCAATTAGTGTTTATTTTTATAACACTTAGATTCGCATGCTTTTTAAGAAATGGTGCCAAGTTTGTAATTTTCCTGCATGTGTCTCAAAGTAGGTGTATCCAAAGACCCTTCGTATATCTGTTATTGAGACTTCATTTTCCCTGTTTAATTGTTTCTAATTTTTATTGATAAGCTGATAAACTAATTTTTATCAGCTTATATAGAGCTCGTTCTACAGTACTTCCCAACCTTTTTATTAATTATTTAAAAACAAATAATAATTTATTTTTCTTTATTTTTTTATTATTGTCTGGACAAAGTATGGACAACGTCTAAAATATACATACAAAAACACTCAAAAAATAACCCCAAAATGCAATAAAATAAATTGCCGCGCTTTTATCTAAACAAATCACCTTTCTCTATTTCTCCTCTCCCCTCAAGCCATTGCCCAAATTATTTGTTTTTGTTTGAGAGGTTTATATTACACCTTTTTTTTGAAATGATTGAGATGGGCAAAAATGTGTTGATGTTGAGAGAACATTTATTTTTGTGTTTCTGATAATTGGGAAAAACTAAACTTGAAAACTTAAGTTTCTAAACATAAAAACACGTTACTTTTAACGCCTATTAAATTCTGCTTCATGCTTCAAAAACATTTTATTTATTCCGATTTTCCCGGAATTTTCCGGATTGTATTTTCATTGTATTTTTTCCGGAATGTGTTTTCTCTATATTTTCTATCTTTTCCGGAATGTATTTTTGCTTTTTCCGGATTGCGTTCTTCACTGTATTTTTCTATTCTCAGAATGTATTTTCCGGAAAATTTATTTTAATATTTCAAGTTTATAAAACACAAAACTTCAAGTCCTTTTTTGTATTTTAAACAAACTTAGCGTAGGTGTTTTAAGTTTGAACTTTTTCCTAGTTAATTATATATTTGTTTATACAATTGTTCACATAAACCGTTCTTTTTTACTTTTATAGACTTTTACGTCAAGTTTTGTTTATTAAAATATTTTTTAGATAAATAATAAACAAAAATTTTATTTATTTAAAATCAAATATATTTTAAGCATTTAGAATTATTTTTAAAAAATATTTTTTATTTTATTTTCCCACAATAATTATTTTTTAAATTAATATTTATTTATTTTTTGCCCCTAAAAAACAATTTAAAAATTAATTAGGCAAGCGGCATTTCTCAAAAGAAAAATTATAATTCTTTTGAATTTTTAAAAATCAAAAACCTTTACTTTCCATTCAAATTTTTACGAGTATATTACACCTTTATTTAAGCCCCTTTTAAATAAAAAGAAAAAATGCCGCTCAATTATGCCTACAGAAAATATTTAAATTTATTCTTCTTTTAATTTATTTTAAACTCATGATCCTTCCTTATTTTGGCAGTCATTCTAAAATTATTTTTTTCTTTTTTTATGTTTTTTTTTGTTTTGCCTTGGTCATCTGCCCGCCTTTGTTTTCTTTTCCCTTTTTTAGAATATTAATTTCCAATTCTCCTCCCTTTTTTCTACCAAAATGGCGCCGTTCCTTGATTCTTTACTTATCAGTTAAATAATAAACAGCTTCCCAAATTTAAAAATCATTTTCTCTAAAAAATATTTTTCTTTTAATTTTTTGTTGTTGATTATGTGCTTCTATTATTTTCTGTTTAAATTAGACTTGGCTTGAATTAAAAAATTATTTTTAATAATGCATATGATTATTTATTTTTTGAGGCCCATATCAGGGTCTTCGAAGACCCTTATTCTTTCCAAAAAAATATTTTTTTGATCACTAAAAATAGAAAAAAATGATAATAAAACTAAACATAGGGAATATTTTTTATCAGAAAAGGAACCCAAAAATAACAAAAAAAATTTGAAATTTTCAGCAAAAATTTTCTTTAAATTCAAGTCTTTTTTAAGAAAAACAATTCTTTATTATTTAATTTTTTAACAATATGTACATGTGACATAAATTTAGGGAAAAAAACTTTAAAGGTTCTTTAAACAATGTAGTATTTAAATAATAAAATAGTTAGTAAACATTTTTTGAATCACTTTTTATTTAAATAAAAAAATTGAAAAAATAAGGGAATATAAAGTTAAGAGTTGTTTTGTTAAAAAGATTGATTTGTTAATTTGTTTTTTAAATTTATAAATTAATTTTATTAAATTAGATTTTATAACAATTAACAAAGCAAAATTTCGAAATTGTCCGAAAACTTAAGAAAATGAGTGATTTTATTAAAAAATCCCTCAAAATAAAACCGGTATTTGTCTAAAACTCAGAACCGAAAGCCGGGTGTTTCTGTTAATAACCGGCATGCACAACCGGGTGTTAATATCCCTTTCTATTGTTTTTTTGATTAAAATAAACCCCAAAACCTTTAAAATAATTATTTATTGTTAATTTATTTTTATCTCATTCCCCTTTTTTTATTATTCCACCTACCTAAAAATAATAAACTGATCAAAAATGGGAAGTTTTGAATAATTTTTCTATTTATTTATTCTGTCCAATGCTTTTCCTTTTTTATTTCATCCTTTTTTAAATTCATTTTTATTAAAACCGATAATCGCCCACTCACCGATTTTTTCAAAACATTTTGTTTTTTTTTTGATGATTTTCTATCAGTTTTCCGTTTATTTGCATTTTAAGCAAATTTATTTTTTTCATTTAAAAATAATTTAGTAGATGAAATCAGTATATACTTCCATTTTTGGTTTTGATCAGTTTAACACTTTTTAAACGACCAATTTTCCCTTTTGTTTGGCATTCTGTTATTTTTTAAGTAAAAAGAGTTAAAGAAAAGGTAGAGGGGAGGGAAGAAGAGAAACTGATAAAGTAATCCTCCCAAATCCGCTATATCCCTCTTAATCTTCCCAATCCATTTATATCTGTTAATCTTCCGAAGTCCGTTTTTAATTCCTCTAAGTCTCTTATTGATTGATACTCCTCCAAAAATTTCATTTAAACAACAGAACGCCAAAAAGTATTTCAAAATGCCAAAAATCGCGAAAAAACCTCTAATAGAAATTTACCCCAAAATATAAAGAATTTCTTCAAAATTAATTATTAATTAATTATCTACTAAATATTTTTCTAACTGAATAATATTTTATGCTTGAAATAACAATCTTTCTCTCGATTAATTGGCCGAGCAATAAAAAAATATTATTTAATTTTTGTTTGCGTGATGTCTCAATATTTGGGGGTTTGGATGGGTCATTTTATGGTCACTCATTCTTTTCCCATTTATTATCGTTTACCTTTGTTTACTGCCTTGAGAGATTCTTCCCCAAAAATTTTTGCCCGCACATACAAATAAATACACCTTTAGCACCCCCCCCCATCTTCTCTCCTATCGTTTCCCCCAAAATTATTTATTATGTGACCCTTCTTCCAATTGTTAGTATATTTATAATATTAATTTCCCAAATTTACGCATGGTCAATTACCTCTACCCATTATTACTTTGCCCATTATTTTTGGGTTCTTTTTTTTACTGTTTTTGATAAAAAATACAAATAAATAGACTATCCTACCAAAATCTTTGTTGTTTTTCTAAAATAAACAAACATGTCCATATTAGGCTTATTTATTATTAAGCTTATTAGGCCTATATTAGACTTAAAAATAAATTCACGATAAAGTGAATATATCCGTCTTTGCTGGATCCCTGATCCGTAACCGAAGATGAGATCACTTTCTCCGCTTTTAAAACTCGGACGGGTTTTAACCCCCTGGACCCCATGAAAGAGAATTATTGCATATCTCTTCTGTCGTTTTTCCCATCATTTCCATCTATTTTTCAATTCATTTTCAACAATAAAAAAATTTTTCCCTATTTTACAAAAATTACCCTTTAGCCTATTCAATTTTTATTTTTACTCTTTTTAAATACTTTTAAACTATAAAAAAATTTATTTTTAACTGTCTCAGCTTACTTCCCCCCCCACCTCCCCCCCCCCTTTATTTTTCCATAACAATTAACAACATCTTCTCTCTTTCCCAAGCCATTACCGATATATTTATGTGTCTTGTTTCTTATCAATTCATTAAGATCATTTGTTTCATTTTATGGGTTATTATTATTATTTTCTTTTGTGTAAAATTTAATTTTTTTATAAATTAATACGTTGTAATATCGGTTTCCCCAAATTCTTTGGTTAAACGAACCCGAACAGGAAAATCTTCGCGTTTTTCCTGTTTGGTTCGATTTGAAACCAATAACCCTAATTAAAAAGAATTTGGCCACAATCGTTTTAATTTCCATTGCAAATGTCGCATAATCACTTAACATTTTATTTTTAAATTAAATTCAAAAAATTTTTATTTTTCAGAGATTTTGACCAAACAACAGCACAAATGAATTCCCAATCAAAAGCTTCCTCATCATCAACACCTCCAATTTTACCTCAAAACTTTGATTTAAATTTACCACAACAACAAATTTCTCCTCTAAATTTTTGTCAAAACAATTTTTCAATGGTTGCAGAATTGGCTAGATCTTCTGCATTTTTAATTAGAGAAAATTTGGAGAATCCTGAAACTAAGGATTTTTGGATTAAAAAATGTTTGGAATTGTTGACAGCGAAAAATGAGGCTGATGTGGGTTTTAAGAAATTTTTTTTGAAATTTAAAAATAATATTTTTAGGCAAGAAATGAATACTTGAAGCAAAGAAATATTCAATTGGAGAAGGAAATTAAACAGATTAAAGAATCTAATAACCAAATTCAACAAGAAGAACAATTTTCGAATATGTAAGGAATTAAAATAAATTTAATAAATAAAAAATTCTTTAAATAGAAATCCATATAGTATTCAAAAACAACCACCATTACAACAAGAAACACCTCTAAATCTTAGCCGGTTATGTAATGGTGCTTCTACAATTCCAAATTCAATGCTTCCCAATGTTTTTGACAATTTTGGTTTTGGGGGGAATGGAAATGAAGGTGTGTTTATAATTAAAATAAACTTGTTTTAATTAAACTTGTTTAAATAAACTTGTTTTTAATAAACTTGTTTTAATAAACTTTATTTTAAATAAACTTGTTTTAAATAAACTTGTTTTTAATAAACTTGTTTTAAATAAACTTGTTTTAAATAAACTTGTTTTTAATAAACTTGTTTTTATTAAACTTGGTTTAAAACTTGTTTTTAATAAACTTGTTTTTGAAACTTTAACTTATTATAGGTTTTAGACTAATTTTTAAGTTTCAAACTTAAAAACCTTATTTCTAAGTTTCAAACTTTAAAAACTTATTTTTAAGTTTCAAACTTAAAAAACTTATTTCTAAGTTTCAAACTTTAAAAACTTATTTTTAAGTTTCAAACTTTAAAAACTTATTTCTAAGTTTCAAACTTTAAAAACTTATTTTTAAGTTTCAAACTTAAAAAACTTATTTCTAGGTTTCAAACTTTAAAAACTTATTTTTAAGTTTCAAACTTAAAAAACTTATTTCTAAGTTTCAAACTTTAAAAACTTATTTTTAAGTTTCAAACTTTAAAAACTTATTTCTAAGTTTCAAACTTTAAAAACTTATTTCTAAGTTTCAAACTTTAAAAACTTATTTCTAAGTTTCAAACTTTAAAAACTTATTTTTAAGTTTCAAACTTAAAAAACTTATTTCTAAGTTTCAAACTTTAAAAACTTATTTTTAAGTTTCAAACTTAAAAAACTTATTTCTAAGTTTCAAACTTTAAAAACTTATTTTTAAGTTTCAAACTTTAAAAACTTATTTTTAAGTTTCAAACTTTAAAAACTTATTTTTAAGTTTCAAACTTAAAATTAAGTGAGAAGAATAACAGAAACAAACTTCCCAATTTATTCTCTTCCTTGTTTTTATTTAATAAAACTAAGTTTTAAGTTTAAAAAAACAATGTTTCTAGTTAACTCTCCGCCCACTTCTACAGCTTTTGACACACCAACAACAACAATTAATAATAACAACAATGCAACAAATGTTTTTGCAGCTTCTAATTTATTTTTGCCTGCGGCGATCAAGGCATTTTTGTTAGCATATCCACAGACTCCTCTTCCATTTTTTACAAATAAATTTGTTGATCAACAACAACAACAACAAATTAATAATAATTTTCCTTCCCCAACATCTTTAAATGCTACTGCTACAACCTTGACAACAACAAATTCTTCTCCTTCTTCTCCTTCTAAGGTATAGAGTTTTTCTAACATTTGAGGGGTTTTTTGAGAATTTTTAAAAAATTATTTTTTTTCTTATTTCAGGCCAACAACAACAATTCATTTCTTCCTCAACAAATTTCAATTAACAATAATACAAAAATGGCTGAAGATTCAAATGAAAATATAATAAAATCGCCTAGTTTAAATATTGAAATGACTGAATTAAAAGAAGAAAATAATTTACAAAATAACGGCCATTTAATTTCACCAAAAATGGAGGAAGACGAGAAGGAAGAAAATTTGACAAATAATTTTAAAATTACAAAAACTTATAATAAAACTAAACGTTCTTCAAAACATTATTTAAATGATGGGGCAACATCTCCAAATAATAATCTAAATGGTGTGGGTAAATTTGGAATGGATGGAGGGCCTAAATCTTCAAATCATATTAAGAGGCCAATGAATGCTTTTATGGTAAGGGGAAATTCTGATTTTTTAAATAAAATTCTGGTTTTTGAAAAGAATTCTGGTTTTTGTGAAATTCTGATTTTTTTCGAAAATTTTGGTTTCTAGAAAAGAATTCTGGTTTTTAAATTTTTTTCAGAAATTCTGAGTTTAGTAAAAATCAGAATTTTATGTGAATCAGAAATTGAAAAAACCCTAATATTAAAAATCAGAAAGTTTTCAGAATTTTTCAAAAATTCTGATTCTAATATTTTGATAAAATTATGGTTATTTAAAAATGCTGAAACTTTTTATATTTTTAAACCTAATTTTTAATTCAAAATCTTTTATTTTTTTTAACTATTTTCAAATTTTTTTAAAGGTTTGGGCTAGAGATGAACGCCGAAAAATTTTGAAGAAAAATCCAGATATGCACAATAGCAACATTTCAAAAATTTTGGGTTCTCGTTGGAAGGCTATGTCAAATGGAGAAAAACAGCCTTATTATGATGAACAATCTCGTCTTTCTAAACAACATATGGAACAACATCCAGATTATCGTTACAGGCCGAGGCCTAAAAGAACTTGTATTGTTGATGGGAAAAAGGTGAATTCTGATTTTAATGAAAATTCTGATTTTAAATCATGTATTTAATCTGATTTCTTGTAATTCTGGTTTTTATTGAATATTCTGGTTTCTAAAATTCTTATTTTTTGAGAATTCTGATTTTAAATATTCTGGTTTTTTAAAATATTCTGGTTTTCTCAGGATTCCAATTTCAAACAAAATTCTGATTTATTCTGAAAATTTAATTGTAAATATTAATTTGCAGGTTCGAATAACTGAATACAAAAGTTTAATGAAAGGGAAAGGTTGTTCCTCTACCTCAAGTACAACAACACAACATGAAGTTGAAAATGAGTCTGCCAGCTCAAGTAATGTAAAAAAAGAAGGGAATTTAATTAAATGTTATGAAAGTGAATCTTCCTCATCAAATGCCTCAACACCTCCTTTAGCAGCACAGCTGCAGCAAGCAATTAATTTGCGGTTTTTGTTGAATCCGTTAAACCAACAAACATTCCAACAGTTGGCACATCAACCATTTTAAATATTTCTTTATAATTTTTTTCCTTGATTATTTTTTGTCTTTTTTTTTATTATTTTTTAAATTATTTATAATAGAGGAGCTTTTAATTTTTGGATAATTTCTCCTAAAATGGAAGAAAAAAATTTTTTGTAAGAAAAAATTCAAAAGGCCTTCTATTAGAATAAATACGATAAAAAATATTTTTTTGATAAATTTGGGAATAAAATTTTTATTTCGTTAAGTACTTCTTTTCTTTCAATTTTTACTACTAGGGAAAATTTGTTTTATATTACCTCGTTTCCTCAATCATTTTATTTAAGATTAAGCTTAAAAACTTTATAATTAATTCAAGTTTATTTTCAAGTTTATTTTCAGGTTTTAAGTTCAAGTTTATTAAGTTTTAAATTATTTGTTTTAATTCTAAAAATAAACTTGTTTAGATTCAAGTTTATTTATTAATTGAACAAGTTTTAACAATTCAAGTTTATTTTTCTATTATTCAGCAAACTTAAGTTTGCGATTTTTATTTCAACTTATTTGCTTTTAATTAAAACTTGAAGCATCTGATTTTATTTCTTCTGTTTTTAAAATAGTTTACAAACATTGTAAAATAATAAAATGTTTGTGGCATTTTCCTCGCGCATTTTCACGTCCATTTATTTTATTTATTACCCAGTCATTAATTTAAATATATTTTTTTCCTTCAATTAAAAAATAAAATTATTTTAAAAAATTTTTTATTTTTTTCAATTTAAGAAATAAAAAAATTTATGTAAGGGAATGGATGGAAAGAAAATTTGCCTGAAAAAATTAAATGAAAGCTCTTTGAATTTTAAATTAATTTTTATTTTAACGTTAAACATCATGCATTTTAGTCCCTCTTTCTTGAGATCCTCCCATAAAATTGTCCCATAATCTTTTTGCCAGTTCATAACAAGCCAATTCCCCCGCGTGTGTCGCAACCATACGCAAAAGAAAAACTCCGTCTTGCCGTAGAAAATGAAAAACAAAACGTCTCAAAGATTGAGAATCAACCATCTTATATCCTTCTATCCCCGTCAAATATTTCCCAACAAAATTTAATTGTCGACTAGGCATTATTGAAATAAATAGCCAATAAAGTAGGGAACAAAATGTTGCTGCTGCTAATAAAAAATACCAAAACCAGAGAAATAAAAAGATTTTTTCGTTGAACCTAAAGTTTAAAAAATAATGTTTTTATTTAGTTGTTAAAATGATAAGAAAAATTTTTTAATTATTGGAATTTTGAATTTATCTTTAATTGCTCCATATTCGATATAAGTGATGATTCGGTACACTTAAAAATTCATAACTCCGTTTAACCTGGTTCTTAAAATTTAATTTTTGTGAGGTTTTAAAGCTTACATTCTCCTCTATCTTTTGGTATAAAAATTAAATTTTTAATTGAAAATTACGGAAAGTTATGGAATTTTAAAAGTTAGGCTGTTTCCCTCATACACTATACAATATTTCACAGATTTTCTTCTCAATTTTTCCCCCAAAAATATTTAAATTAAAATAACAAACATATTAATCATCAGAACACACTGAACAGTATGCCTATGCACATTTCCCAAAACTTTAACTTCAAAATCGCAAAGTGTGACACGAGGGAAATGTCCACTTTCCTCCCATTCGTGCCCATTCATTAAATCTTGTAAAACGTGCAAACCATACCAACGACTTCTGTTACCCAAAAATGTGTTGAGCAGAAAAATTTGGCCAACAATATTTACCTTAAAAAATAAAATTTTGAAAAATTTTTTAGAAAATTTTCAAAAAAAAAATTCAATTTCGACTTGCCGTGTAAAGTATTTTAACAGAAATATAAAGAAAAGTGACAGCAGCCCCACTACTCCTCGTACAAATAATTAAATTTAACATTCTCATACGACTACCTCCAAGCTTAAAAATTTTAGAAAATTTTCTGAATTTTTAAGAAATTTTCCCACTTGGTGTTTTACATGTAATGCTTCTTCTACATTT